>JZLH01S0415640.1:111601-123118 GCA_001188425.1 Eucidaris tribuloides | reverse complement strand
AGGATCGATCAACACGGGACCAGGTCTTTTCTAGCCTTAGCAACGGCGGGCTGTTCCCTACAAATGTCATTGGGGATTCCTCTATGGTTTACGCGCAAATAGATGTTTACGAATGGCGACAATGGTCGAGCCACCTCCATTTGCGTTGATCAATAAAATAAAAAACAATCTCTAGTTCACTCAATCGAGCCTCGAACGAAAAAAAAAACTATATACGGAGATGTTAATCAACAAAATCCTAAAATCCAAATAATAAGACAAAATGCTCCCATATGTGTTAATACCGTAACGCAAATATCATGGAGTGTTATTTTTAACAACTCATTTCTTTTTTTGTTGTTGCTTCCATAATTATGTTTATTCATAGTCATGTAATTCATGTATTCACGTATGAAAGGCGTCGATTACGCCCTAGTAACGGTATTGCTACTTTGGAAGGGCCCTTTAACCAATTTGTATTAAATTACACGTATTCACATTATATTTTCATGCGTCTTTTGTAATAAAGTTATTAAGTTTCAGTTACTTGGTAGATAATAACAATTGTCTTAGATTTTCTTAGTAAACAACCACTTTACGTGATGTAAGAACGACGTGGCGCTTAAATTTGTGTTGCACTTTAAGAAAAAATAAATCGTGAACAATTCATTTTCCCAAAAATCATTGCCGTTGCCGCGAATCCATGCGGTGATTCATCGCTTATTCCTGTATATACTAATATATATACGTATATACGGAATACTATTTTTTTTTCTAAGTCATTCATTTAGGTATGATGTGTTACCCGCCTTTCTAAAATTATAATTATTTACGACGAACGCAAATAAATTATGCTAGTACATAAAATAAACAGTAAATGTTTTAATGCTTGGAAACGTTATGTTTACATCAATATGTGCTCCTCATTAAGCATGTATTTCTAATCAACAATTATATAACCACATGCCAGCGTCAAATGCAAAATACACATTATACGTTGTATGTAGTTTCCTCTGAAAACAAAAATAAGGATGAATGAATAACGAATAATATGGAGGATGGATGAAATGGCCCCGAAATTTTATTTTGTCTCCGATGAAAACAGATATCTCTCAGAGGCCATATTTAGAGAATTTCAATGAGTAATGCTATGTGCTCACAGTAAATTCTGCTGACAACGCAGTCGTTTTTATCAAATTTGGACGTCAAGTCTCACTCTTGTCCCCGTTTTGTCTCATAGGTAAAGTAGTTTGTTTTTTTTCGAAACAGAGTGATCGTCATTTTGTCGGTGCGGGGGTGGTGCGGCGGATTATTCCTCAATGTTTGACATGATATGGAGCGACTGGATTATCATTCCACTCATGTTTTTAGGTCAAAATAATGGTAATGTTAATAATGATGATGATATTATCTGGGATGATGGTATGAAATTTAGTCACTCAAAAAATTATCGAGCGCAATTTGTAAATCTTTAAAAAAAGAATCTGTGCTCTGAGATACTCCCTCTCCTTAAATCGTTGAGCCAGACAGTGCCTTTACCGATTCTTCTGCAAGCTTTGAAAACGGCATAGATCAGTTTCACAAAATAACGGCTAACAGCTTGAATAGTGTAATGGTCGTTTGGGACTGAACTTAAAAATACCATTCTATTTCATCTGAAAGACTTGCTTGCCCAGATTTTGCTGACAGTTGAAAATGATGGATGATGAACAATTTGTATAATTTTTGAACTCATCTTTGGTGTCCAAGCATTAAAAGTGTAGTCTCTTTCTTTGTCTAAAAATAGTGAGCATATCTGCAGATAAGTTGAAGGCTAGATGCCTCATTCACCATCATCTAGATCCGTTTCCTCCTCTCCCCCATCAGTTAGAAAATCAACAATAGTCGCCATTAACAGGAAGCAAATGTTGTAGGCCTAAAAATATCACACTATTTAGAGCCAAAGTGCATGATGTCAAATTGGTTTAAAATGTTTTAATAAATAAAATAATAATTAATAATAAAATAATATTTAATTATTATTTTATTATTATTATAAATTAATTATTATTTTATTATATATTGTTGTTGTTTTTGTTTATTATTATGTTTATATTCTCTATTCTCATCATCATCTTATTATAACTTCAGTGCCCAACTGCAGCACTCCTATCAGTAGACTCTTATTCTCATTCTCCACACGTATTTCTGAACCAGCAGCTGACGTCAATTTCGGTACTCTGAACGAAAAAACAATCACTGGCGGACTAACCTGTCCTCAAAATCTTTCATACGCGATGTCGCGATCTACCGGATTCTTCTGAAAGAGGGACATAATACTTACATGGACTCTAGGGCTAATTCCACACTTCTCCTGAAGGTCATGAATTTTATTGGGTCGTCATCTTTCAAATTATAGCTGTTCAACCACTATCATTATAATGAGAGATTAAATTCTTCATTTTTACAGCGAGCGATGTCCTCCCCCGAAATTTTCTCTGGGAGAACAACAACGTAATGCGAGGGGCTGTGTCTGAGCATATACGTGCTGCCGAATACTCGTTTGCGAGATCCCACGATCTTTCTGGCGACCGGAAGTTCAATGGACGCGCACCCGTTGTCGGGGCAGGGTCCGCAATCTCCAACTTCGATACTGCCCCGCAGCGCCACATCCCATCACGGACGATGACGGTCTGCACACGAGTACGTGATCCGTACAGCCCGGTCGCAACAGAACGCAAGTGACGCTGCGTCTCAAATGCCACGTTCTTCCAACAGCCTTAGTGGGACAGAATCTAGTGGTTTGCTCGTAAGTTTTATTAAAATCTATCATATTGAATAAAAACAGACGATTGTGGACTTTACGCGTTATTAACTTAAAGCCCGTTTTAAGTTCCTAATTGACCTATTACCACCACTTTTTATACATCGATAAAAGGTACTTTAACTTATACCATGCTGCATGATCCCTCACTCGAGTTGTTATGTTCGCGTTCTAAAAATATTTAAATTTCATCTCAAATCATTTGGTTATTTATATAAGTACAGCGATCGATAATTGACATACTAGGAGGGAATAAAATAATCAAACGTCAGCAGACGTTTCTCGCAGTTGCTGGCTTCCAGACATGCCGACTTTTCTTCTTCCCAGCAGACGCTACTCCCACCCTCATCAGTTTGACGTAGACACTAAATATTAGCTGCAAACCAGTTGGACTGTTAGCCCAATAAATACTGAATTTAATCTAAATATGTGGAATCCATGTGCTAATAAAGTTTGAAAACCAAAAAAATATCATTGAGTCCCCCAAAGTGTTTTTCTTCCTACGTCCCTTTATCGTTCGGGTATGTTGGTCTCCAAACAATTAATGTTTATTATCTCCTAACGTCCAAGCCAGTTTGTTATTCCTAAGCCAAGCAAGATGTTACTTCTTAGGTCCCAAACAAGCTTGTTATCTCCTATGCATCCAGAGCAAGGTGCGTTTTACTTTAAGTCCCACGAAAAATAGGTTGTATCGGTTCCTAGGGTCCAAACAGGGTGTACTCCATGGATCAAAGAAGTTATTTATCGCCTAAGGTCCCAAACAAGGGTTTAGCCTATGACCAAGCAAGGTTTACGAGCTAGGCTGCAAGATCCAAGGCTAATATGCATGGCTCATGATCAATCCTCGTTGAATTATTCACTCTACACCAGCATCTAGCTCAAGTCAGCTCGGACGGGCAGACTACACGGTCATACCACAGAGCGTAGACTCTTCAACGATATACACAATCAAGCCACAATCCCACAAAACATCGCTCCCAACCCACAACGGCCGATCTAGTTCTCTCGCTTCAACAAAAAGAAGGAAGTTATAATTGTAGAACTCACAGTTCCCGTTCGAAGACCGAAACATAGACGCCCGGCACACTGGACAAACTGTAACAAGTTGCGTCTCTGACTAATGATATTCCTGGACAGGGGTATTCGTGTAACCTTCGTTGTGTGGAGATAGCGTTCAAGGGGATATTCTCCAAAAGAAAACAACAAGAAGAATCAAATCCGTTCTGAAAGTAAACGAAACAGCGTAAAACCATTGAAAAACTGATACTGAATAATGCTCACGCAAATGAGTGTATGTCAAGCTACTCAGTTGGTTATCGCAAGGTATGAACCAACTTGGGTTAATCGAAAACTCTTATTGTTCAATAGACTGATATACCTTACGTTTTGTGTGTGTGTGTGTGTTGTCGTGTGTGCTGGGTGTGTGTGTGTGTGTTGTGTGTTGTGTGTGTGTGTTAGGTGTGGCTGTATGTGTGTGTGTGTTGTGTTGTGTTTGTGCCTGTGTGTGTGTGTGTCGTGCGTGTGCATTGTGTGTGTGTGTGTGTGTGTGTGGGGTCCTAGTAGATTGCGATAGTGGTGGTGTTTATCGGGGCCTTTGATGATGATGTTGTCGCATAACCTGTGTGTGTGTGTAGCTCACAACTGTCCCAAACCAGAATATGTTTTGCCTTTATGATGGGGGTCCCAATCATATCATGGCTTAGTGAGCCATGAGGACGGCTGTATATGACAGGGTGTGCTGTGTGCTTCGCAGCACCCAAACCAAGACGATCCCCGAAAAGATTACCTAGTCAAACAATGTGTTTTGTAGATCTGTATTCAGTATGTGTTGTTTTGTTTTGGGCCAAACAACGGCAGATGTGTTGCCCTAAATTCACAAATAATTCCGAACAAGATTACCGTTGCTGACGATATATATGGATAACCCAATTTCCACTTGGTTTAACAACCAATTAAAACACAAAACAAGAAACCACATGATGTATTTTTTACTCATTATTCGAACAAACATCGATGATCAATTCTAATGCCCCAGCGTTCAACTACACTAAAATTTATCACGTTCACTATACTATTACTATGACTGCTATGACCACGATCCGACTGGAACTTAATTGTCATTAACCTAAAAAGATAATCATGCACCCCATAATGAACACACAATAAGTAGTGTTCCTGCCTACTCCTAATAAAATATCGCAAATCTAAAGGTTACATACATACTCCGATTAACATGTATCCATAAATTAACTAATAAAACATTTCCTATTGTTTAAATTAGCAATACTTATAATTTCTTTCAATTGTACGAAATAATTAACGAATGAATCACAAAACTACTTTTACCGCGATGATCATACACCATACGAGACCCAATATGCAAAGCGATAATTAATGTGATGTTATCCTCAATAGCATGTTTGACCAAACATCATCATTGTAGTAAATCGTAACGTGCGCACAGGCGCCACCTTATTAGATGTATCGTTTTGTACCATAATCCTCTCTCAATTAGCATGGACTATATGAGTGTTTGAATATATACGCACGTCGAAGAGAGTTATATGATCTCTCTAGTGCAGTGTTTGCTGACCCTGCCTTATGCGGGTGCAGAAGGAATATCTCCTTCTCTCGGACAGAGGCGACCTGGTGTATCTGTGTGTTACATCTTTGATTATGATTGATTGAATAAAGAATGATTATATATATATGTATACGATTACCATTATGTTTATTTTATGTACAGATTTCATTGTTATTATGCATATAGGGCCCCTATTAATACCAACAGATTGTGTGAAAGGGTCCCTATTAAAATATTGTTAAATAAATAAATAATAAATAAATTAACGAATGAGCAGAATCAATCTTTTTTGGGCGGGGCGGGGGGTAGTCGCAACGAACATACAGGCAATATACGTATCTCTGTAGTCATGAATTCATTTTTAGGCGGGGGGGGGGGCGGTCTTACCAACCCGCCCAATCTGACACCAGTGGTTATGGACGCTAAAGCCGTCCGTTAACAAGTATATAATGATATTGAATGCGGAAACCCACAATCGAAGCAAGCATCGCCCAAATCAAATGTACGATATTTTAGCGTCACTATGAGTTCCACCGACGTAGAAAATGGCAATGGATAGGTCCTCACTATGTTTTCTGCATAACGAGTCAATGCTATGTCATCTTCCATTAGCATTCGGTTACTACGACAACCCTCGCCATAACAATCGACGGACTCTGGCAATAAGTAAGGGTGGTAAAAAGAAGACTCGTATTGATAAGCCTTGCTCAATCAAGTTATCGAGTAACAATGCCAGTGGGATAAATATAAATAAGGTCATTATTACAGGAGCTATTTGATATTGATTCTATCATAAACGATCCAGCTAATTCAATGCCACGACAGCAAGATTTTGCAGACTTCATTATCCCCACGGTTGACCTGTAAGAGTTTCTCTTACAGCAGGGTGTATATAGAAAATAACACGGAGCGTAGCCACGCTATCCTTGATGAACCTCACTCGCATTAACTGGCAGCGCTTATCCAAGCAAGTGCCGTCATAAATTCGAGGCAGACTTGCGTCACCTGATAGCTCCAAAGATCCTTGTAACCCTAGCACATACCAGGGAACCGTGCTGCGATCACCATTTTAAAACTTGAAGTATAACTATCTTACTTTATTCAAAACAATGATTACCACGCTATGATCCACTACTTTCAGTATCCAACTTACATGTAAGCCTCCCTACATAACTATATTTGAAATGCATACAGGTATATGAAGGTAGGCCTATATACATTTTCAGGATGATTAAGTTGAGAAGTATTTTGAGAGGGGAGAAACAGTTTCCAGAAACCCACCATCAATTATTGGGTGATATACGATTCATTTCATAAATGAACAGAATGATTAATGTGTGTAATCAAGGCAAAGTGCCCTTGTTTCAGAGTATAATATACAATATACTCTGAAACAAGGGCACTTCGCCTTTGATTACACACAATAATCATTCTGTTCATTTATGAAATGAATCCTATACACACAATAATTCTGATCCGTGTCACGTGGAATAAAACAGGGATTATCTGAATATAATTACGTGACCTGAAGCTACTAGTCTGCTAACTAGTCACCTTTCAAACCCTTAGAGTGCACATGTGTTCATGCGATATGTGACATTTATTTACAATTAACAAATGTGTACCATATGTATTCATGAACATGACAAATTGTATGCATAAATCTCAAGCAGATAAGTATGAGACCAATACAAGATTATTGACATATTTACTGTACTGATTTATTTCAATGAGTTTCTCACTGAGTCTAACTATGGAACTATAACGGTCTAACTGATATTTTTCAAATCCTGGATAATTACTGATCTTTAGAATTCCCAGTGTGTCTTTCACAAACATCCTCAGGGCAAGGGCGTTTTGTTGTGCTGTGAGACAGTTGCAATTTGCAAACGAGATTCCCTGCCTTCAAAATACATGACCTTATTCATGAATACGTATCCCATGTTGTAGAAAATGCAAGTAGAATGTGCGTCTACATTTATATTGTATTCAAAGTTGCATCGTGGGAATTATTGGTGCTTCCCATTTCTATCATGAGACAAAAGAGGGCGGTATTGTGGCATGACAGTGGACCTTTGACGTGTCAAGGAGGATGTAAACGATGCACAATTCAGGACTTGGTACCCTACTCGAGTTGTTAAACTTTTAATAATAGGTCCCTTTAAATTGCGTAGCTGTATTAACCCTTAATGTGCCACGCACAGTGTTGCCCGAGTGATGCATTGTGTTGCCTTGACAGCTGATTGCTTTGATTCATCCTGGCAAATTACTGTAATCGTGTACCGGAAGGGCCTTAACAGTAAATGTTCTCTAAAACAGTAAATTTTCTCTAATTTGAGTAATATTGCCTTATTTGATATTTGTACTTACGGTAATAGACTGACAGAAAGATTTTAAAAAATCACATTATTTTGATTTCATGTGAAACAGCCAATGGTTTTCAAGTTAGAGGTAATTTAGTGTCAAGGCCCTTCTGCCGGGAACATATGTACGGGCCATTCTGCCGGCCATAGGCCGACTATTATCTCACAAGACTCACATCGGTCAGTACTCCGGTACTCCCTTTTCTGTTACACTTGAAACAATTAGGCCTACAAATAAGCTCTAACTTTAAGGATTAGAAGGGTTAATGAGGATTGATATAGGAATAGATGTTGATTGCATAGTTTATATAAATGAATACCCGTAAAGGTGAATGTGGCAGGGCGTCGTAAACGAAGCACGGTAAGGGTTAATATAATGTCTTGTACATCTCGAGGTATAGGACGGAAATGAAAAGTAATGGTTCAGTTAAACCATTTCCTAATGCATCTGGTAACGGTGAAGAGGAAGTTTGCTTTATTCACTCCCCGGATTCACTCAATGTTTACTGATCTTAATTCTGTTTGACTCTATCAGAACATATATATCTTTATTCATATATTGCCAAAATGATATCAGTGCATAATAGCGACGGTTTCAATATCGAGGGTAAGAGGGTATCCTCTACTACCAGAAGTCTGCAGACCCTAAGTTTCCTCAACAAAAGTGTGTTCCTATGACTTCTCACAGATATCGATTTCTGTTTTGTAGGCCTATTCGTAACAGAATTCAAAGAGGAACAAGAGACTTAATTTGCACTAGCCAATGGAGGAATGTGGTCCTTTGTAAAATATGAAATTGCCCTTAAACAAGTTTGCATAATCAGTTTTAAACGCGCTTTGAATGCGTTTGTTTTAGGTATATCAAAGAACTTTTAAATTCATTTGTTTACTGAGGGGTTACAGCCATGGTTATTAAGAGCCACGAACTACAAAATAGCAAAATGATTTTGATTGTGCATTTATCAGAAAGAATAAGGAAGTATACCGTACTTACTATTGTGAAATCAAATCAACCTTCTGATCGATCTGCTCCAATAATCTCTTTGCGTTCAAGGGGTGCCTTTTTGCGACGAACCAGTCATGTCAAAACTCAGATCGCCCAAAAGATAGAATTGTATTTTTTCGTTCGATACACGGCTTTAAATAACATGATATTGGCACATTGCCTGGTGATGCTGCATGAACGCCTCCAGGATGTGTAGACGTGAGCTGGATTTCCGTGAAATCAAACAATACAATTGTACTTTCGCTGTTCCTACTATTTTCCTACCATGGTATAGACATTAAATTCGTATGGGCACAGACAGCAAACAGAGTGTATCTTCTCAGTTCTCACTCCATTCCTGTTCATGTCCTACACGCGGACATACCGAGTCATAAGTGTAAAGGAGTGCTAAGGGTGTCACTGCCATCTCATACAGTAATCTCTGAACCACTATCAGAGATTAGAACTAGGCAGTGCTCCGTCCGTCTTTTGACACAATTGTCATATCAAGATGATTCACATCTTGTCAATCATCGTCTTGGTTCTCTTTGGTATCGTCCCAGGTGATTCGCAGAGAGCACCTTATTCCTGCGGGGAGCCAGGATCGATCAGACACGGGACCAGGTCTATCCTTAGCAACGGCGGGCTGGTCTCCTACAAATGTCATGTGGGGTATTCGCTCTATGGTTTACGGCATATAAGATGTTTGGCGAATGGACAATGGTCGGAGCCACCTCCTATTTGCGTTGGTAAGTAATAATAATCAAACATCATCTATTCCTCAATTTCGAGTCCTGAACAACAAAAAATACACTGTTACGGAGAATACATATCAACAAAGATCTCATGAAAAGTTCAAAAGTAATAATGAACATAAATTCTCAAGGGTGAATACCCATAACAGAAATATACTGAAGTTGAATTTTAACAACTCATAATTCTTTTGTTTTGCTTCTTGCCATAATTATGTATATATTCATGTATTCATGTTAAACACTTTGGGTGCTATCGGCCTACCGGTGCGCCGAGAAGACAATCAGTTCTATATTTTTTTAATTCGAATGAGAAACGTCACTGAAGTTCCTGCCTACGATATTCGTCGTAAAATGAAGACATATAGAACCAATTAAATGAGTTAAAATGTCTTGTCACGACAGGATTTGGAATTTTGTAGAAAAGCGTGCATATTTGAAAGTTTATACACATAAGTCCAAAACAACCCAGCACCCAAAGTGTTAAAGGGGTCCTACGCCCTAGTACCGGTATTGCTATTTCTGGAGGGTCCTTTTACCTATTTATTTATTTCAATTGTACACGTATTTCATCATTATACTTGTCCATGCGTTCTTTTGGTAATAAAGTTATTAAGTTTCAGTTTACTTGGTAGAAAATAACATTGCTTTGAAGATTTTTAGATAAACAACCACTTCACGTGATGTAAGAACGACTGGGTTAAATTTTGTGTTGCACTTTTTAAGAAAAATAAATGTGAACAATTTCATTGTTCCCAAAAATCATTGTCCGTTGCTCGCGAATCCATGCGTGATTCATCGCTGTATTCCTGCACGTATATACGGAGTACAATTTTTTTCTTCTAAAGTCATTCATTTAAGCTGTATGATGTGTTTTACCCGCCTTTCTAAAATTATAATTTGATTTAGGACGAACCTGCAAATAAATTATGTAGTACATTAAAATATAAGACAGTAAATGTTTGTAATGGTTTGGAAACGTATGTTTACGATCAATATGTGCTCCTCATTAATCATGTATTTTCTAACTCATACATAATTTATATAATCCACTATTGCCAGCTCAAATGCAAAATGTAACATTACGTTTGTATGGTAGTTTCCTCTGAAAACAAAAGAATGAATGGATGAATGAATAAACGAATGAATGGATGGATGGATGGATGGAAATGGCCCCGAAAGTTTTATTTTGTTCTCGATGAAAACAGATATCTCTCGAGGGCATATTTAGATGGAACGTTTCAATGAGTTATTAGCTATGTGCTCAGTAAATTCTTGTGACAACGCAGTCGTGTTTTATCCAAAGTTTGGACGTTCAAGTCTCACTTTTGGTCCCCGGTTTTGGTCTCGATATGTAAAGCTAGTTTTTTTTTTTTTGGTTAGACAGAGTTGATCGTCATTTTTGTCGGGGGGGGGTGGTTGCGGGGGATTATCCTCAATGTTTGAGATGATGATGGGAGGGACTGTATTATCATTCCACTCAATAGTTTTAGGTCAAAGGTAATAATGGTAAGGTTAATAATGATGATGATATTTATGTTGATGATGATGAATTTTTTATTCACTCAAAAATTATCCGAGCGCATTTGTAAATGGTTTTAAATAAAAAGAAAATCTCGTGCTCTGAGATACTCCCTCTCCTATAAATCTTTGAGCAAGACAGTGCCTTTAGGGATTCTTCTGCAAGCTTTGAACAACGGATAGTCAGTTTTCACAAAATAACGGCTAACAGCTGGAATAGTGTAATGGTCGTTTGGGACTGAACTTAAAAAATACCATGTCTTATTTCATCTGAAATGACTTGCTTGCCCCAGGATTTTGTGACAGTGGAAATGATTTTGGATGATTGAACAATTTGAGTAATTTTGAACTCATCTTTTGGGTGTGCAAATCGCGAACACGATCTGTTGATTAGAGTTGTATCTCTGACCTGCATAAAAGTGTAGTTTTCTTTGTCTAAAAAGTGATGCATATCTGCTAGATAAGTTGAAGGCTAGATGGCTCATTCACCATCATCAATACCCGTTTCCCCTCTCCCCCATCAGTTTTAG
>JZLH01S0415640.1:68615-95548 GCA_001188425.1 Eucidaris tribuloides | reverse complement strand
CACACACACACACACACACACACACACACACACACACACACACACACACACACACACACACACACACACACACACACACACACACACACACACACACACACACACACACACACACACACACACACACACACACACACACACATCATCACACACATACACACACACACACACACAAACAAACACCTCAAATACACAAAGAAAGTATGGGGAATAAAATTACGACAAGAAAATATTTTTTCACGAATCATTCAACATCATGTATCTTCACAAACAGAAATTGACGAGTGTGCTATCAACAACGGAGGGTGTCAGCATCAGTGCCGTAACTCTCCCGGGAGTTTCTCGTGCATCTGTAACGATGGGTACGCTGTGAACCCTGAAGACAGGTTCACCTGCATCGGTGAGTTACTGAAGTGCTGCACGAATTTTGGGGTTTGAAAGTGATCATCTCTTCTTCATACATATGTGATCAATTCATATCTTAAGGTTGAAATTTAAAAAAGGACTACTTTGGTTCACAGGAAGAATGGTGCTTACGATGTAAGAGGTATATAACATTAACGCCCTTCGAGCAATCGTGGTGCACGATGTTTGACGGTGTTTTGAATCTTCATTCTTCGAAACAGCATGATTCGAAAACACAACTTATACAAATACAATACATTATATTTTGCCAAAGAGAATGAGAGGGTTAATTGAAGACATTTACATGCAAATGGATGTGAAATGTATATTTTCATTCATATTCCTATCAAGGAGAGGTTAACATTGTATTACAGTTGTTCTCTAAACCTGGGTCTGAACACTTTGCCGGCACGTGTCAAGAACTCACGTTAATTTTCAGACGTTGATTATGTTTACAAAACTTAGGAGACAGTAAACAAGACAGTGGATGTGTTTCATGAAAATGGATGAAAATACAACTTTACTGAGTACATAAGCAAGATTATTCTTTTCCCGCCAAAACACTAATAATACCATCATAAAACAAATGTATTCAATAGTCACTCTTACACTTGCGACAACCTACTGAAAACCAGGATTCCCCTTTGGTAGTCAATGCGCAGTTTTAATACCTTTTAGACTTCAGCATAATGTTAGAAAACAGAATATGGTCACACTTTTCTCCCAAACAAGTTTCAGTATGTCATTCCATCATTAAAATGGGCTTTTGCCCATGCTGGTCCTACTCTATGGAATAATCTGCCTATAGTTATCAGAAGCTGGAACTCTTAAGATTCATTTAAAAGCAGTCTAAAAACTCGCCTGTTCAATGCTTCCTATTAATTCTACACTCATTGTTTATATTCTACTCACTATACTCTCACTGCTACTTTTTCTTAAACACATGTCCCCTGAGAGCACTCTACAGAGTGGATTTGGTGTAATACAAGTCACATGTATTATCATTATTATTATTATTACTATTATTATTATTATTATTATTATTATTATTATTATTATTATTATTATTATTATTATTATTATTATTATTATTATACATTGTATTTATTACCCGAAGGTATATAGGTATGCTCCAAGTTTTGGTGCCAATCATAATTATAGTAAAAGAAACGAGGTGAGGTTTGATGCGTTTTTTTTTGTCCAACATCATTTATTTTTCTTAAATACATTACTAACAATCTGTCAAACAGTAATAGAGCTACATAGTAGTGCTTAAATGGACAAATTAACACCATAGAATACATTATTATTATTACACAGATGTTGACGAGTGTGCCTTCGATAGTTCTCGCTGCGAGCAGGTCTGTGTCAATTATGATGGTGGTTACAGGTGTGACTGTAGCGAAGGGTTCAGGCTCAACAGGGACAGCAGAACATGTGCTGGTAAATTGTTTCATCACTTTTCATTTATTTACTTCTATGTTTTGCATAATATCTGCGACCAGGTCAACAAACTATCCGCCTCTGGAAGAGGGGCATCCCTCTTTCAAATCATAAAAAGTGTTGTTGACAGCTGTGCCAAACTGAAGGTCTCTTGTTATTGCTTGCCTAATATTTTACGGAAAATAGTCGCAAAATCTAATTTTGCATGCACGCCCACTATAAGTTTAGACCAACTTTTGGGATTAGGGGTCAATTATTTTTCAAGAAAGTTTCTAACAACACTCCTGATTTTAGGCCTATAGCTAGAAGCTTCATGAACATGAAGGATAGGTATCTCATTTCATCCTCTTTTGAATCGATAAGTTTCTACTTTCTAGCATGCTTCTCAATATTGTTATCTTGTAATAAGCAATATATAATTAAAATGGGTGATCGATGTTCATGGAATGCTTATTTCTTTGAATTCCTTTTGACTAAATAATGTCTGTCACAATTTTGTGAATTGATATGTTATGTTTCATTTAATTTTCATTCCATTTTACTTCCATTTCCAAATACATAACAAAAATGTAACAAAATACAAAGAAAAGCTTTAAATAATTTAACACAATACAATAAGTGAATATAGCGTCGACAAGTTATAATAATCATATATTAAAATAACAATACGTAGTTTCTTCATTATAATTAAATTTGCTTTTAATTTCTGATAATACAATTAACATAACTTAATTTTGACCGAACAAAGCATTGGAAACAAAACAACAAAGCATAACTTTTGTGTATAATTGAACAAATATAAAATATTTGGAAATGTTTATGAAGTTAATCTATTTTTTTTTCATTGTGGAGTTTGATTAACATATTCTATACTAAATCATTTCAGATGATGCCATCGATGATGAATGAAGGTGAAACTATTTTTCATGTTTTCTTGCTTGCAGTGGAAATTTGTGCACCTCTGATGCCCCCGCCCAACGGCAGATTGAGGCGTGCATGTACTCGATTGAGTGGGCTACCGGGTTAGTATGTTAAATGTGGTCTTGTACATCTTACAGTAATACATGTACTAGCATACCTGCCAACCGTCCCGATTTTTCCAGGGCAGTTCAGGGCCCTATCTCATAAAACTTGCAATCAATTGCAAATCCAAAAATTGATTGTAAGTCTTAAAATACTGGGTTCTGATTGGTTGAACTCAACTTGCGATCGATTTTTGAGAGTTGCAATCAATTGCAAAGTTTTATGAGACAGGGCCCTGGTCTTATTACAGTAACTAGGCGGTGCGTTCAACAACAAAAACGTAGATTAAAATAAGAACAGAACATGAATGACCAAAATAAATGAAACTACTGAACCAAGTGCATTCGTTACTATAGTGATTTTAATGCAACGCCCAAATAGTAATGCAAATGCCGTGCTTACATTCACTGGTGAGTGCCGGAACAAAAGGTTTGTTTCATTCATGCTTTTTCTCATAAGAAAACTTTTGGTTCAGCTGTTTCAAATATTTTTCTCATTCGCACTTTAATCTATTTTTTTTTAATTATGTAAACTTTTTATTGTTTACTGTACCGCCTAATAACTGTAATAAGACCATAACTGCACTGGAAAAATCGGGACAGTTGGCAGGTATGTACTAGTAGTCTGTCGTTATTATGTTGAAAAAAACGAATGCATTTGATTTTAGTTTATTACCCAGGTTCAGTGGTTTGTAAAATGTCCGCACACTTACGTTGCAAACTTGATAGAATACGGCCTATAGGCCATAAAATACCATGCTAATCGTTTAAAAAAACCATAAATCATTATAATTAATAATCAGGAATTAAAACAAATCAAATGTCGTAGGAGTGTTTGTTCAAGAACCTTGCTCGCAAAAGTGGAAGTAATTACATGTTCAATGATAATGCACATACAACGAAAACAACGATTGCAGTGTTATACAGCCGCTAAGGATAATATCATTTGTAATGTCTTTGTGTTTTATTCAAATCTTTTATTAATAAAACATGTGTAAGGCAATACCACTGCACCCCAATCCACTGCTTAGTAACTCTATAATTACCAACAAAATCATTAAGGTAATTTCTGCGTATAATGGGAAAAACTAGATACATATATCGTTCATTATATATTATAAGTGCCACTGATAAAAATGAAAATCATTATTTATGGTTATTTTTCGTTCAGTCGTATTCATAATTTCTTTTCACTTTATTTCATCTTTATCATTTACCATTTCTTTGGATAAACGTTGTATTATGTATTTTTGTATACCGTGATAGCATGATCTTTAAACGCATTTTTTGCGTGTACTGATAATAAAATACATGTATAAACTGGAGACAACTCAATAAAATTGTGAAAGTGTTTCACGTGAAAAAATAACGCTAACCAGGATTTCTAAACCTCTCTCCTCCTCCTAGTTGGTACACGGTGCATGTACGAGTGCGATAAAGGTTACCGGCTGAATGGGACTGCCGAGAGGGTCTGCGATTCTGTCGGCCAATGGACGGGTCCAGCACCAACTTGTCAACGTAAGTCAATTTTATACTTAATACAATCATCTTTACACTATAAAAGCGTGTTCAGCAGTTAAACATTAGTGTTTAGAAAGTGATAGCAAAGATGTGTTTGGAAAATGTATGTTTAAATTATTGACAATGTTAGTGTTTAGAAATTGGACGCCAATGTTAAGTGATTTGACACACGAAGTTTAGCTTATATGAATATTTTGACAAAGTGATAGCAAGAATGTGTTTACAAAAGCGTTTACTTCCTAAACATAGTTGTGAAAGTGTATTCAAATCCATACTACATAAATCAGAATAAAGACGAACATTATAATCTAATCAAGACCCATTTTCTTTCATTATGATGAATAAATTAAACATAACGAAAACAGCGCTTCAAATGACTTGAACAAGTGTAATTTTGTTAAAACAAAAAAGTAGGGGCGTCGATCCATTTTTCGGATAGGGAGGTAAAATTAAGAAACATGTCAAGAATTCAGTGATTACTCAACATGTCAACAAATTGCAATAGAGATTTTTTTTTAAATGGTGTAGTACTATGTGTAGTAGAATTTTACGTCAAGTTTAATGATTTTGTAGTGCGTTGCGCTGCTTTTAAAACGTATTCCTAAATTATGTTTTATGAATTTCCAAGTTTTCAGAAATATTAGGGGAAGGGGTGGGTGAATTGATACCTTTGCCCCTTCCCCTGTATTTTCATGAGGGTACAACTGTCCCCAGCTCCTCAGGATCGACACCTTTGTCAAAAATGCCACAGTAGCACATACATCGACTTAAGAAAACGAATAAATACGTACCGTATATCATTGTGTCCACGAGTGATATCATAATTTAAAACCAATAAACGGTTTTGACTCATTTTTCACTTATCTTGGAAGAGACTTATTTTTCATTTTCACCGTACAGCAATCCAGTGTCCCGTTATAGAGCTGCCAGAGTTCGGTCAGGTGACTCCAGCACGTTGCACGCAGGCGCCGGGCCAATTCCGTTCGGTGTGTATGTTTACGTGCGAAAGCGGGTACAATCGGTTGGGCTCCTCGCTCTTAAAGTGTACTAACGACGGAACATGGTCACGGAGAGCGCCCGTATGTACACGAGGTATGACACATTACTAACACATGATTGCTGTTTCTAAAACTTTCTACTTTATATATCCTACGAAAACAGTCCCATTTATGGCAATAGCGATACACTTCGAGTCTTAAAAGCAACTGCTCTATCAGTTTCGAAAAACACCCTACTATTATAAAGTTGTTTCAACAATTCAGTTAATTTTCGTTTTTATACTTTTAATATATTTGGATTTGTTACTGTATTTTCGTATCATACGTTTCGTTCTTTGATATAGGTCTATGTAAGCTCTTGTAAAATTGTGCCGCAAAAGTCACGAGTAGTTGAACAAAGGCACGGAAAAAGTAAACAAACTTCACGGGACAATATTGGTTGATTCTACAAAAAAAAAAACCAAATGCAAAAATAAAAATAAAAAATAAGCTAATAATCGTCTCTTTAAAATGAGGTTAGGAAGAAAATGACTTTTGATACGTTTTTTGAAACCCGTTTGATATTTAAATTTAAGTACCATTATTATGGTTAATAACGGTGCATAATCCATTTTTGGTTTTACCGGAAAACAGGAAATTTGACAATTTAAACACAAAAGAAGACGGAAGAAGACGGAATTGACCTTGCAGAGAACGGAAAACTTATGGTTCATTTGAAAGATATCGTTCCATGAACTCAACTGATGATTAATTTGTTTAAATAGTTAAAACATTGAAAACGTCCTTGGTAATGTAACCAACTGTTTTCGTCGAAAAATGACAGGATTTGTTTGTTTCCTTTGTGATTATTCAAGGTCGTTTGATTGCTCAATATGGAAGAAAAATAATCGTTTTTCCAGCTCGCCTGTGATGTGTCAGTCATGCACAGTTCGTCTTTTGGGAATATACTTTGGTGACGGGTCAAGTACCATATCCTGTACAATTTTTCCCCGATACGTAAAAAGTTTAGTTTTAAGAGGTAATTTTATTGAAACCTACCGTCAATTACGCAAGATTTGCTCGAATTCTTATACCCGTGCTGTGATAGGTCATGGAACTCGCAAGATTGACGACGTATATTGAAATGGAAGCATTATTGGCAAATACCTTCGCTCCATGAACTGAATTAACAACGTCCTTGATAAGGATGCCATATTTTCTTCGAAAATGAAAGGATTGTGTTTTTTTTATTTCTTATCTTTGAGGTAAAAACAGTCGTCTTTCCAACTTGCGTGTATGATGTGTCAGACATTGTGTAGTCCCTCTTTGGGGAATGTATATGTACTTTTGATGAGAAGCCAAATACACTGTAAACGCATCCCGGATAATACAGGTTACAATAGGCCACTTCAGTGGCGTAATGAGTCAAATCATGTTTTGTTTGTTTGTTTGTTTGTTTGTTTGTTTTTTTTTTGGGGGGGGGTCTTCTAATGAGCCAAATATTTTGGGGGACGAATACGAACATACACACACAAATTTATCAGCTTCTCTGTACCATGATCAAATTCCATTTGAGGGGTCAAACACCCCAAACCACCCAATCTTACGCCAGTGAGCCATTGTATTGAAAGTTACCCTCAGTAGAACTAGGAAATACTTAATGAATCCAAATCAACACAGACGATAAAGGTCGGTTTTCTTGTTTGGTGTAATTCTTAAAGTGAGAAAACCAAAAGACAAAATAATCTCTGGACGTCCATAGTTATGTTTTATAGTAAAAATATTGGACTCTAAAATAGGTAGTGGAAAGTATGAAAATCAGGAAAATGAAGCGCTTACAACCGAGATTTTTCTTTGTTTTCTTGTCAGCTGATGTTTTATCTTGTACATGATATTTCCTTCCAAATTCTAAACAAATAGTTTTGCGTGCAAACACTATCCCTTAAATCCTATTAGTGAAACTATTGTATACTACTGTCAGCTCCTCTATCCCGCACAATATACAAATATATACTGCCATTAGAGGGTCTGGTTAAAACTACGGGCCCCGAGGTGACTGCAATAGTACTATTTTGCTGAGGGGCGCAGCCCCGAAGCAAAATAGTACTATTGCAGTCACCGAGGAACCATAGTTTCAAACCAGATCCTCTAATGGCAGAATATATTTGTTTTATATACTGCATTCATATATTTTTGTTTATTGATTGGTTAAAAGTATGATTAGATCTAAATGATAACACATAAAATTATTTAATAAAAGAATACAATATAATAATTCGCTAGCACAGCAAAACGCTGCATGAATGCACGCACGCAATAAGGTAAAATCGCGTCGCGAGCTGTCGAGCTAGCTAGTCGGTGGCGGGTGGGGCAAACAGTATAGCGCCCTCATCGTTGACAGATTTAATGTACTATCGGACTCGATAATGTACTATGGGACTCGATAAGAGTCATGAGAGTCCGATAGTACTTTACTATGTACTCTCCGCTCCTAGACTAACAGAATAGTGTGTTTATTTCTAATCACGTGACATACTTTTAACCAATCAATGAACAAGAATATATGAATGTGGTATATAATAAACTATATAATCAACCAGCCAAGACATGTCCCAGGGGCGGTGACACCGGGGAGGGGGAAGGGGGAGGCAGGGGCGGTCGCCCTTACAATTTTCAAAATACAGAAAATCCAGCGGTTTTTGCAGTGTAAGTCATGAAATTTAGGTCTTTTTAACATTTTCGCCGTCCCCAAGTGTTTTTGCCCCCCCCCCCTATGATTTTATCCTGGCGCCGCCCCTGATATGCTCCCATAACCCCTTTGGTATTCCTATTATCTTTAATCAATTTTTTTATCAAACATGACTTTTAGCATGGTTTTGATTACTATATAATACAGATGCACAAATACGATGCCCGGAAGAAATCTTCGCAGTTTTGCCCAACGGGACGTCGAGTATGACCATCAACCTACCTGAGGCCGACCACACGCTGGACTTCGTCAACTCAAGCGTGCCTCTGACCAATCACACCTTCGATTTTGGCCGGACGCGAGTCAAGTACACGGCGTTTGTCAATAATTCAGCCAATCAGGTGTCGTGTTCGCTCTTCGTCAATGTTGCAGGTAAGCATAAATGAAGTTACATCAACAACCGGTAGGTGGGGCACTCGACTTACAATGTCATACCTATATGCCACACCAAAGTAAAAAATCGGGGGCTCTGGAACTAGCTTTAGCGAAAAATATGAGGGTCTCCGGAGCTGGAGCTAAGACCTTAAAGACCTCAAATTGCTAGGCATCAGAACTGCGCCGCGCCGTGCTGAAAGTGCAATGCTCTGGCCGAATTCCGCGTCGCGCAATATGATGCTCTGGAGCGGCCCTTTAGGGACGCATTGGTACAAGGAGCGGCAAATTTGGGGGTCCCTGAAACTGAAAAAAAAAAAATCTGTGCTTTCCGAGCTTGTGATGCACCATAACTGAAATTTAGGGCTGAAAATATATACCAAGTACCATCTTCCCTGGCATTACCATACCTTGAAATTTGTAGTTTTGTGTCTGTTTACGTTGAGATTTGATGAAAATCCTTTTATTTTATGTGCAATTAACTTATCTTATGTCATGACATGCAAGGTAAGTAAGACAATGTACATTTGTTTTGAGATTTTCTTTTTTTTCCATTGTACGATGGGAATGAATGAATCACTCACGAGGGGTGTTCAAAGAGTTCGACCATAAAGAGGTAGGAAATTGGATGCTGGCATTGTGAAACAATCTTGTATTATTCAATGGTGCCATTCCTGCCCAGTTGCATTTTTCTTTGTATGAGACTGGCATGTCGATCGACAGGATCATTCCTAGTTTAAAGATTGGGTTATTGATTTGCACGTCAAAAAACATCTATATAAATCAAATCAGATGAAATCATATCCTATGTGAAGATTAATATAAATAAACACCTCTCATAGAGACTTGGGGTAAAATATTGAGTTTTGGTTAAAATCTGGACGGTTAAACTTCATCCTTTTTCCATTTGCTCAGGAGCAAATTTTAAAAAATCCGCGACGTCAAACGTGCACGTGCCGTTCCAAAATGGTCCGATCAGCCGTTAGCCAAAGGTCGCGCAGGGGATAGCCGATTGACCAATCAGAGCGCTCTGCTCGTCTTGCTACGGTGCACAGTAACCGTGATTCGCATTTTGAGCAAAATTGAAACTCACAGAAAGAAAAACATTCTAAAAAAAAGTCGTTATTAGTTTTTCTCATAAAACAACAAATTCATGACGTATGGATCTCAGGCTTTCAACACACCATTTGTAAGTACTAAACTACCGTTTGGTATTGATAATGAAGGGAAGTAATGGACTTGCAAATCCCTAACCCAATCTTTAAACCGTTGCAGACGCTTTGATTTCTTGACACACATTTTCCATAGACCCCAACGCGATATATCTCATACTTAGTCTCCAACGGGTTAAGCAAAGAAAGCGTTTCGGCAGCGATCAGTTTTTAATTCTGTGTTGCTTAACAAGGTGATGACTTTTCATGTTTCGCTGGTGAGGGGAAGGGGGGGGGGTTCCGGATTAAGGTGAGGCGAAGTTCCAATTTGACGGTGCCAGGAAGCCCCCAGGACTCCATGAATCGAGATTTCGAATGATCCATCTTCGCCAACCTTCTCGTATTCTCTACAAAAGTTTGGCAAAGATTCACAACGCCGACACATTGAGCAAACTTATGCAATATTGTTGAATGTTGACATTTAACCCGATTGCTCCAACAGAAAGCTTCACTTCTCTTGTTTCTGCCGCCACGGACTAGCTGGAAAGAACAGTCGTTCAGCGGATGCTTGTGAAGTTGAGAAAAAAAACAAAGAAACAAACAAACTAAATATTTAAGTATCACACACATGAACGGGCGAGTTAGCTCAGTGGTAGAGCGTCCTCTTGTGGTCCGGGAGATTGCGGGTTCGAATCTCGGCCCGTGGTCGGGTCATAACAAAGACCATTATGAAACTGGTTCCTACTGCCTCTAGCCTGGCGCTCGGATTTCTAGATGGTGTAGGGAGTTAAACGCATGGGACTACCAGAGGACCCGGCAGCGGACTACCCCCCCCCAACCGTAGTCAAACTGTCTTGTGCAGACATGTTGCCTAGGGTTACTGCAACGGAGATAATATAATTTCATCCACTTCGTACAACATTGTTGAAACTCTTCATTTGCCCCTTCATGGTCGAGACATATCTTGTTTTGTCTGTGAGAAGAGTTTTACATTTTATCTATTTATCTATCTAAATTTCTATCTATCTATCTATCTATCTATCTATCTATCTATCTATCTATCTATCTATCTATCTATCTATCTATCTACATCTATCTATATCTATCATCTACCTATCTATCTATCTATCTATCTATCTATCTATCTATCTATCTATCTATCTATCTATCTAACGTTATCTATCTTTCTCCTACCTACCTACCACTACCTATCTATCTATCTATCTATCTATCTATCTATCTATCTATCTATCTATCTATCTATCTACTTATCTATCTTCGACCTACCTACCTACCTATCTATCTATCTATCTATCTATCTATCTATCTATCTATCTATCTATCTATCTATATCTACCTACCTACCTTATCTATCTATCTATCTATCTATCTATCTATCTAACTTTATCTATCTTTCTACCTACCTACCTACCTATCTATCAATCTATCTATCTATCTATCTATCCATCCATCCATGTATATATTGTGTATTCATGGATGGGTGTTTGTATGTCTTTTGAAGATTTGTTTTTGCATATTATTTAATCATAATTACTCTTTTCCATTGACATGATTATTCATAGATGAGGAAGCGCCGGAGGTTGTTCATTGCCCATCACCATTCGCAATAAAAATTCAAGAAAGGTATTCGTCCTCTATCAACATCCCCGAACCAGAATTTACCGACAACGTGGCAGTTACCAACGTCACTCGCGTAGTTGTAAGTTTCTGTGATTTGTTCATTCTTCTTACCCATCTTTTCCTCCCTTTTCAAACGCGTAGTTTCCCCGTTTCTGTATTAAACATCAAATCAAATTAGGGTATTTATACTTATCAGAGAAGACCATAAAATAGGGCTTAGGATCTCGGGTATAACCCACATTTTCTGGAAGGGAATTACTTGTGCAAACGTTCGTCAAAAAACCTGTAAAATTTATTTCTAACGGTATATTATTTTCCAGTGAGACCGTCTTTCTCCAGAATGTGTTTGCCATTATCACTGTTACAATTCAGAGCTTCAGCCTGGCAGATCTTCACAGACATTGCTTAATGTTGTTGTTAAAGGCGTAATTTCTTAATGATCACAGTTTTTTCAAACATGTGATGTATATAATCCTCAATGCTATAAGAGTTTCTGGTAAAAAAAAATGAAGATCTCAAAAATTGTACTTGAAAAGGATCATTAAGTGCTTTAAAACAGTGGAAATCTTTGTGTACCCAGTTTTGTCATGTAAAACAGCGCCTGATGCATAAGTCACGTGTGATATAATCCATAAATATATTGCCAAAGTTTGATATTTTTTTTGTAAATGAACTTCCACAATCATGACAATATTAAAAACAAAACATTATGAAAGCTCAATTTAAAATCTTGTCAAACTTTGCTACCTGACATATCGGACAGTGTTTGAATGGACAAATAAACACCCTAGAACACAAATCATCAGACAGTTATGCTGTCACTCGTACAGATAAAAATCCGCCCATGAATTATTCGTCAGCTGACGAAAATTCTGAAACACCAGCAGCTCTATGTGAGAAAACTGGAAATGGTTCGCTCATGATTTTCATTCTTTAAAAGTACTCAGTAATCGTTTTGAAGCAATTTTTTTGAGCTTCATTTCAGAGCTTATCAGGACACTGGTACCAATGGGATACTCATGTAGCTACAAGATCTTTTTTTTAAACTGAAACCTTTTATACAATGCTTTAAAACTGTAAGTCTTTAATAGGCGCTGAGTGGGAGTACATGGGGAACTAACGATACAACCGTGGCGAGGAGATGCAGCGGGGAGATGCACCTTGCAACAATTACGATTAAATTCGAACGTGGTGAGAAATGTTATCGACACATATGTTCTTTATGACTCATCGAATTTAAGTGTATATAGATCTTTTTTTCTCATTTAACACAGGCATCGTTTGTCGATCTCTGAAACAACATGATGATTATGAGCGAACAAATTTAAGAGTCCCACAAGAAAAAAAGACCGAATTACCGTGGCATTGATATCCTAAAAGTACCAAAGAGGGATTGATAATGCACAAATAACGGTGGTGTTGGGAATGAGTCGTTATGACCTATTGTTAATGCATTATAGTCGGAAAGAAGAGATTTGTAATCTACAATGTTATTGATCTCATAAAGTTGACTGCACATACAATTTGTCCCGATCCTGATGAATGCTACAGTCATACGTGGAGTCGAATTCAATTTGCTTTGACGAATAACACAAATGGTCGAACGAAACGTTTTGTGGACAAGATCCACACTATAGAGTCCACACAGTCATGCAGACGATTGGTATTCAAATTGACATTTGAGAACAGCGTATGTATGATATAATTGTGTGAATCGTTTCTCAGTCACTAAGCACAGGTTATGCAAATTCCACTAAATAACAGTATGATATAATCTGTTTTCAGCAACGGTGATAACAAGACACATGTACAATAACTTTCAAACAATATATTAAGATTTACAAGGGAAACGTATAATCTGTACGTTAGATTATCCATCTTTCATCAATAAATATCAATTTGCCGTCGTATTCCGCCGAAAAGCACAAGACTGTGGCGTCCCTTCAGAATGCCCGTTTGAAACGCGAAATCATTTCTGCGCAGCCATGGCTTTTCGGTCAAATTTGTCAATGCCGACTGTCTTACCAGTTTCTATTGTTCACTGGACCCTTGTCTCACCCGACGTACATGCGGTGCCAGACGCCGATGGTCGCGAAAAAGGTGCCGGACTGCACGGGCGTTTGAACTGGCTACAGAACTTCGACGGCGCCATGTCACGCTGGTACACATGAGTATGGAGTTCGCAGAGCAGATGGACCAGCTTGCAGTAAGTACAATAGGCCTACTATACTGATCGCCAGATCAACACCATATATAACAATCCAAAGGAGATGTTCCGAGTTGATGACCAATGATTTCTTTGATAAGCAGTTTAACATCACCACGCAGCTGTAGTTTCGTAATATGAAAATGATCACAAGTCACAAATTAATGACCGTGTTTTGCTAAGGTTAATTTCGAGCCCTGCACAATTTCAAAAATTATATCGTACTTCTTTTTACAGATACCCGAGCTGGTTAATAATAATAATTATGATTATATTTTTTTTCTCACCTTATGTTTGATAGTTTAAAGTCTACAATCACTTTTACCCGACATTGGTAGTACCACACAGCACGACGAGAAAATGATAGTACTTAAAATAGTTAAGTTTAAGTGATCACACCATTCGTAAGCAAATACGTTTCTATGTCTGTTCAAACCAGAAGGACTGAATCTAGGGCCAGCCCCTCCGCTTAGGCTATGATTCCGTCTCCTTGGCAAGCAAAAAGAAATTTGCACACATTTTCTGTTCCAACAAGCTGAAGTTTTCTAAGTTAGTTCACCTCCCCAAGATGTAGACTCCCATGTCACTTTATTCCACTCTCAAAGATGTGCTCATTCATGCCACTTTAGTTCCACCTCCAAATGTCACTTAAATTGCCACCTCTCCAGAATTGTGGACCTCCCCAACCCCATACCATGCTTTACGCCCTGGATTTCATCTGCTTGCGTTTAGATGAACGTATTAACATTATATCGATGTCAATTTCAACCCTTCAGTTCTTCTTAAAAATATCTCGTTCCACAGTGTTATCAACACCAAGACATATTTCGCTTCTTCTTCATTTTAGTGGATCTGTCCACTGAGGCATAGTATTCCACGGAATTAGGGAATGCCCAGCGGTCCTGCAGGAGTTGTCCCATTGGTGGCGTATCAGGAGATGACCGGAAGTACGTCATTGTTTCATATCTGTCCCGATGCTCAAACCACCGGCTGATCGGGCTGAACTAGATGCCGAGATTGAGAGTAAGTATTTTAGCGTGCTCCTTTGTAACGGCCCAATGTCGAAAGCAAATGAACCAAAACATTGCTTCTCGCAGAATACAGTCAATTAGACCTTGCATATATAGCCAACTTAACACGATTACATAAGTAGCAAGAGAAAGTCTTGATAATCAAAGGTAATTTGACTTCTAATGCCCATACCACTTTATCATTCCAACGATATAACATTTTAAGCATCTCTGACATGTATAAACTTGATACCGCATGTTATATGAACTCTTGCCAGAGGAAATTATTACTCACACCCCTCAGGAAATATTTTGCTCCAACTTGATTCTGACAAGCATGTACAGTGTACTTTATAGAAGGACTGATCACTTTTATGTTCCTTTTTGCAAGAAGATCTGTTTCGCAGAGAGTGATTACATTTTCAGGTTTAAGCTGTAAAATTCTTTGTCATTGTCTCTAAGAAATAAACCCTCCCTAAGCTTCAGTCTTATGAAAAGCATTGCAAACACTGTTTAGAAATATATGGCAACTTATATATATTCTTGTAATTCTATACGTATAATACAATCATGATTATTTTGTATATATGTAAGTGTAATTCGAGCCATCGACACCATAGTCCCGCGCTTAATTCATTATTTTAATTAAATTTTAATTCAATTCTTTATCCTTCCTAGTTCTTATGTTGTACCTGGTTGCTTAGTGTCCATTGCGTATGTGTGTGAGTGAGGGAGAAAATGTGTTTCTGTATGTCTGTGTGTCTGTGCGTAAGTGTTTGCGTTTGTATAATTTGTGAAGTTGAATGTTTTATAATTATGGCTGATAACTGTGACTTTAATTTACCTTTACTTTCCATAAAGTAAACTCATGGGTGAAATATACTAGATTTTATTTTTTACTTCTCCAATCAGTATGTTTTATTATCATAATTAGTACTAGTAGTTTGTTATCCATTTATTATTTGTAGTCTGTGCTCATTGGTTACTGTTAACGTGCATATTTTTTCAATCTAGGTGTATTTATATCTATATGAGTGAAATAAATTGAAATCAAAATTAAAATCATAATCTGCATGGAATTAACATTTCTTTGAACAAAAGTGGGGGGGGGGGAATGTTCTTGACTTTGTTAACACCTACACACAAGGAAACACATTGTTCCCGTACAAAATGCCAAAGAACATTACTTACAAATGCTTCATACTTCCTTTACAAAAGGATGTGAGTTGTACACAGCTGGAAAAAGAGTGTCAAAATGTTACATCTTGGATGTTTTGATGACGCATACACACCACAATAAGTTCATCACATATATCAAAAAATTAAAGGAGACCTCCCGGCTTAGAACCAGAATGGCGCCTTTTTGTATGGCTTTCACCCCACGAATTTTCTAATACAGATATGCAAAGTTTATTTTTGTTAGGAGCAGGAATACAACTGCTTTAGAAAGTCAGAAAAAGATAAGATTGAATAAAGATGTTGATATAGGAGCCTCACAAATTCCAGTTATGTGGCAATGTATTTCCGTTAACCCGTTGGAGACTTAGTACGAGTTAACTCGTGTTGGGGTCTATGGAAAATGCGAGCTATAGTGAAATCAAATCGTCTCCAACGGGTAAATAATACCCCTTGAAAAAAAAAACAAGTTCATCAAAATAAATGTTATGCACATCTCCCTTTTTTCCTACTCCTTGAGCTGCTGAGGCATGTAATTTGATAAGAAACTGCTATGCCATTATCCAATTTTACGTAATTTATGATGAAATTCAAAAGTTGTATGACTCTTCCTCCCAATCACGATAAGTTTTCGGAGTTTGTACACACTGAAATTAGTTTATATACAACTCGATGAAGCATAAAACACAAAAAGTCTGTATGTGTCCTTTAAATGACGCATATATGGTAGATAAAACCTGACCTATTTTACGGCTTATACCGAGACTTTTATCAAAGTATTTTTGATCATTTCATTGACGTGTATAATGTGTAATAATACGTACCTGATGAATGTACATAATTATCAATGTGCAATGGACATGTACTAAAAGTGACAACCTTGAGTATACATGTACAGCTGCATATACAAACATTAACGCAGACACAGGGCCACGCCCCTGAGAGTCGAGAGATGTTGAGGGTATTGCAGTGCCCCTAGATTGTTTTGAGAAGAGCACGGCACATGCCTGTTCCCTCATGTCATTCTGCATGATGAGACATCCCACTTGAAATGTGACAAGCACCTTTTCCTTTCAAATCGTTTTATGCCGTAAGACATGTGAGCTGATCCCGGCGGAGTCACCCAGTAACATAGGTAAAACTGCGCCCGGGGCAAGCACTGACATCGCTCCCTTTCCAACATCTGACGTCGGTGGCTTCTTTAGTTGCATGTTCACCAGATTCAACTTTAGATTCAACTTTTAGTTCAACCCCCCGCCCCGAAAGTGGCGTCTGTGGCGCCTGCCTCATTTGCCCCTGCCTCATTTGCCCCTCGCCACTGTAGTCATCTCCCTCAACAATTCTTCAACGTGCGGATGTATCAGCATGTCTGTGGAATAACGTAATTTCCCGGGTAACGTGGATAGAAAAAAAAACACACATGTGATTAAACCAACATTTACTTATCAACATCAACAGGAACATTATAATTGAATATCGATAATCAAAACAACATTCACAGTAATCTTTAATCAAAACAATGACAACATTAATACAGAAAATTATACGTATGGACATGGGAGATACGTAAAAAAATAAGGGCATAGAACAACAAACAATAACAAAGACTGAGAATACACAACGCAAGATATCATAAATTGCATATACAGTAGTACAAAACTTTTTAGGTCGAGTTGAAAACAATGATTTTATTAAAACCAGTTACTTGGGCATAAACCTTAATTTCCAAAAAAACGCGATCATGTTTGGCTTTTATCCGTATAACGCAATATGTAAAGAAATGGGAACTGATAAATGCAGGCAAGAATTAAAAGAATAAATAAAGCCAATATAAATTCACCAAAAAGACATGGATAATTAACAAACTAGTTTTTGTTCTGTAGTGCTTGTGTATATTGATTGAGTGTGGTTTGTTTGAACACACGTGTAAACCTATAAAGGGTATTGTAAGACTTGAGATATGGATGAATGTTGTTCCAAAATGTTGGGTCACGGAGCATCACAGTATCAATGTATGTTCTATTACCTTTCGGTACCTTCAAGTTAGACTAAACAAGACCCGAAACCAGGTTTTGTGGGATTTGAGATTGTTTGTGAATATTGGTCAATAATGTTGGGTCACGGAGCATCACAGTATCAATGTATGTTCTATTACCTTTCGGTACCTTCAAGTTAGACTAAACAAGACCCGAAACCAGGTTTTGTGGGATTTGAGATTGTTTGTGAATATTGTTCCAATAATGTTGGGCAATGGGTCATCACATTATATCAATGTATGTTCTATTACCTTTGGGTACCTTCAAGTTAGACTAAACAAGACCCGAAACCAGGTTTTGTAGGATTTGAGATTGTGGATGAATATTGTTCCAAAAAATGTTAGGCAATGGATCATCACATTATATCAATGTATGTTTTATTGCCTTTGGGTACCTTCAAGTTAGACTAAACAAGACCAGAAACCAGGTCGATTGCCTTACCCCGTATCCACCTGATGTACAGGTTCAATGTATCGCATGTTTCCGCTTGTCACATTTCATACGAACACCACGCTGACTCCAGGGACCGAGCATTGCTCATGTTTTTAACTTCGTGGCTGTTGCCCAACTCTTGAACTCTGCCCAACTCGTTTCCATCAGTTTCTTTTGTTAAGTCTATAGAGTATCGTTTCTTTATTATTCAATTTGTTATATACCTTGCCTGTAATATACTTCATTGACTAGTTTTGTATAATTTCTTACGAATTGAAAAAAAATATGTAAATGAATGCTTTATGAAAATGTATGCTTTGTAATATGTATTACCTTTTGTTTATTTGATGGAAATAAAGTCTAATTTGAACTTGAACTTGAACTTGATGTGATGCCAAAAAAAAGACAAACAAACCAAAAGCACACACACACACACACCCAGACATTGATCTGTGAGGTACAACTTTGTTTTCTCTCACCAGTCTGTATATCCCACAACTCAGTATTTTTTTTTAGTTCACCAGTACCCTATAAATTAAACGGAATTAAATTCTCAATTGTACTGTATCGTTCTCGATCCTATGTTAAAGCACACACACAGACAGATACACTTGTAATTTTGTATTTCGTTATTTTTACGAAGTTATTACCTGAACTCGTCAGATTTGTAATTACACATGTTCTTGATAACTTGCGCAAAAAACAGGTGCACGTCATTGTAAAATGCATAACAAAAAGTCATAGAGGCATGAATTCTCTAAAACTCAACATGACAATTTAAACAAGGAACTACATTACATACATTTAACTTCCTCTTTATGAAAACGTTATTACTTTAACCGCCTGAGAACCATAACTCTAGAATACCCCAACAAAATACATCAACAGTCTCCAATCTTAGGAATAGGTGGGTTAAACTGTCTGATGACAGGCTACTGACGGAGGATTCCAACATACTAGAAACAAAACCTGGCAATTATCCAGACTTCTGATTAATGTGATACCCAGGGGTGTATCTACAGGTGGATCACCTATCGACAGAGTAACGATACATAATCTGGTTAATATTTTGCCCAGGGGTGTATCATAGATGGCTGAATTACCGACAGAGCAATGACACATAATCTGATGCAATTTAGATTTATATGCTTTGATTTGAGTTTGGTTTTATTCAGTGGACATCATACATGCATGATCATCCATAAAGCTAAATATGTTTTGGGTAGATTCCTATGGTATTAAGGAGGTGCGAGTATACAGATGTGAAATCCCACCGTGAGATGGACGACTGGATAGAGGAAGTCACCAACTCGTATTTTGATGAAAAGTCAATATTCCTAAAAAAAAATGCTTTCAGGGCAATGACATGATTGGGAGAAGTGAAAAAAGATGTCCCAAGAACCAAAATAAGTTGACACATATACCATTATAATTACTCTGGCTGGGGTGTATATTCAGGCTGAAATGATTTGTCGTGTACTTGTTTATTTTAAGAAAAACAAACGTTAATTTACCAGTATTGAATTACTGTATGACCCTGATAGAAATTGATCCCATACAAAGCTACACAACAAATTTGACGGTCACAGTAATTCCCGATAATCATTGTACAAAAAAGACTGAATGTTTGACTGTGAAATTTTCGCAGTAGATACCTTAAACAATACACTTGATTGCGGGAGCATTGTGTCCTAAATGAAGGACTACTTCCAATCTTGTCATTTCCGGTTAAGCGTCAGCATCCTTTCCGGAAGACAAGTTTTTAAGAGATAAAGCACATTGCTCATCCTCTATAAAGTTTTATTCAAAATGGAAATGTTTCAATTTTATTCGGCTATTTACCTGGAATCTCTGTTGTGAAATATTACAACATGTTCAAAACAAATTATTGTGCTGAGTAAATTTGTATGACACTGCGCTGTGTCAGAATTCCAGGAAGCTAGGAGTTATTGTTATGGTAATATTTCTCTTACTTCGTTTACAGACTCTCTTGTGGCAGCCGTCGTAAATGCAGACACAGCTATCGAGGATGACGTCACGGAACACACACCGTCATTGGCAGAGAGTGCTGATGTGTAATATGACAAGACTCCCTGTCAAGCAGTATAATATCATTTAACAGGAAGCAAATGACGAACTGTCATTTTTTTTACGTTTTCCTTCCCTTTGCAATGTTAAAATGTACCTCTTGGCAATGTGAATTGCGTTAGCAGCAGACAGCCAGAAAGTCTGCAAGTTTGTTTTGTATAGAAATTGTATCGTCATGACTCTATTATCAAAAATACATTTTTTAAAGTTTCGGATTCGATATTGTACGAAATGTTTCAGCCTTGATTGCGTAATGATAACATGATTCGGAGCTATAATGTAAAACTCAATATATACATGTAACTATGTCACTCACTATGGGGAAGGGGTTCCTAGTCCCCTCCCCCAGTCGTGTGAAGCTTTGGAACGCAAGTCAGGGCTCATGAATATACGTATACCGAAATACGCCTACCGATATTACACAGTGAATCAGCTATAATCGTATTATCTTTTTTATTTAAAAATACAAATAATTGTGTATGCATACAGAAATAATGTACAGGTAAATTGTTATGGTATTGAAAAGAAATTATGCAAGCAAAGTGTTATATCAGAGTTAGGCAAAATTTGTTACCTTTTCGACAAAATGGCATGTCTCAAATTAAGCAGGTATTAGAGATGCAGTCTCAATAACAGGCAATAATTGATTCAAGCAGCTGCAGGGTTTCTAAGGACGTTCTAAACAATTTTTTCAGGTGCTTTCTTGTCTTTGATGATTGATGTTCCAAGCCGCCAACTTCATAGGAATAGATGAAGATGATTTCTTGGGAAAACAATATGATTTTTGTGCTCTATGAGTAAGCTTCACCAGCGAAAACAAATGATGTAAGAAAATACGTCGGCAAGCTTGAAACAAATGCGTGTTTTGTCGAAAATGTCGGAAACCATACCTTTCTTTTATGTCAATTTTGATACTTTCTCCATAAATTTCGACAAAAAATTGAGATGTATAATGGTGTTCAAATATGGTGCTCTTTGTTAAACTATGTCAAGAGTGTGTCCAAGCGTGTCCAGATGAGTAATTTTCATCTACGTGATAATGTCGTTTTTCTTTTCGCATGTCCCTCGAGTCTGAAGATTGCGTGTTCACCTATTGTTTTGCTATTAGGTACAGCGAAAAGTAATCACCATTACAAAAAAAAATTCTTCCTTTGAGAGTGACCAGTAAGTAATTATACTATCAAACAGAATGCTTTTGGCTTCCCCCCTGCAATGAAGATCTCGTTAAACGCATACGCAAAATATTTTCGAGTGGTGGCTTCGAATACCGATGAAAGAAAATTTACTTGTTGTGACCTCCTTGATCAAATTAGCTGTATAGATATTAAGTGATTATAACGTGTAGATAACGTTCGGTTAGTATAATATTGGCCACATATTGTTATATATCAAATCTGTTCATTATAGTCGGCTAGTCGCAACCATTAAATTTTGTAACATATGCCAGGAGCAACAATATTTCGTTTGTTGATATACGATGTCATAATGGCCCTATGTATCAATTTTATCTGTACAAAGTTAATTGCATCACAAACATTGGCGTCAGTAAACGATAGGGACCTCATATTATTTGTTCCCCCACATTTTTTTTTAGGATGGGATCCAGTCCAGACACGGTACCAAACTGCGAGTACGTGGTTCGTCGTCTTTGATGGGTTAACTGTGCATAGTAATAAAACAACATAGATCGTCATTTTAGTATACTCTAAATGCGATTTTGAAGCACATGTTTTAAAGCCCTTATCTCGCACATCAGGGGCGGCACCACGTGGAGGGGGGAGAGGGGCAGGGGGCCGCCTCCCTAAAATGTACAAAATTCATAAAATTCATGAGGTTCTCGCAGTGTAATTCATAAAATCTAGGTCTTTTTGACATTTTCGCCCCTAATGGTTTTCTTCCACCCCAAAATTTTACCCTGGCGCAGCCCCTGTCCCACATCCTCCCTTACCAAAGAGCCCTGATGATCCTCCATTATGAAACAGTGTTGATGCCTCTAAGTACCAATCCTTTCCTATTAGGTAAATTGTACAATACGCCCATCGCCATCAACTCGAAATGGTGGTTTTACATGTAGCTGATTTACATGTAGCTGTGTACTATGAATATTTAGATCGGAACACGGCGCTCGTTCTACGTTGCCTGATGAAGGCTAGCAGTTGCAGCCGAAACGTCGCAATCCCTTTTCGTTTGCTACATCGTGTGACAACTGATATACTCCAGAACTCTCTCATATGAATATTTAGTTGTGTATTGTTAGTAAATTAGTATGTATGTTTGTTGTAAACTAAGATGTTTGGTTGTGTACAGTTTCTATTTAGATGCCGTTTGTGTTACCAGTGTTTAGAAAATATACTATGACTTTGTTAAATCTTTGGTGAAATAAAATATGATGTAACAGATTAAGTTGGAAATTAATTTAACATAAGCGTTTTGTTTTGATAAGATTTGTCTTTTGTCAAAAGCCTACAGGCTGATTATTTGGAAAAGTGAATGGATGGGGGGTGGGGTTATGGGAAGAACCGCATTGTAACTTTCTATATAAAAATGGATGTATGAAGATTTTAACCAACTTTGGTAGAATGGTTTGAACGGGCAAGCGGATGCAAATTTTTCAATTATTCATGTTGCCCGTTGATGCTTAGACATGGGGTTCTGAGAGCCAAAACTCTCTACGAGCACCACAGAGAGGTTGCGTGACCTCTAATGAGCATTTTGCCCTTGGGGATCTTGCTTTTGTTTTGTTTTTTGTTTTTTTTTGCATAGATTTTCTAAATTGATATGATATAATTTTTCAGGCAAAATGTCATACTGCAGTATACAAATTTTGTTTTCCTAATACAGTTCTACCAGATAAAATTATATAAAAAATAAAAACTCAGCCAGAAACTGGAGATTTTTTTCGCATTGCTTAAATTTGCATAAATTATGCTATATATATCATCTTTATTAATCAACAAGTGACAGAAGAACAGTTACATGTGACAAACATAAAGATATATTGAGTCCAGGACCATGACAGAAATTGAAAGATTAAGATATCACTTTAAATGCTGTCATTGGCAGGGCAAAAGAAAAGAATTTAACAAAAATAGGTAGATATACAGTATTTCGGTAGTTACATTAGAAACATACAACCGGAAATAGAATTTACAAAACAACAAAACATATGTAAGACACATGTACATAAGAACATTCATAACAAAGTGATAGAGTACATTCGTATTTATACAGTGTGTCTGTAAAAAAAAGTAAACCCAACTTCAACGGCAAATTTTCAGAAAACTATAAAATATTTACACATTTTTTATGGTTAGATAGTCCAATAAGTCCTCTGTCAATGATACCACGGAGGTTATTAACTCTCATTGCATGATGAGCATGATGTAACTTAGTGAATGTCGTGGTGAAATCATCACTGTGGCAAGTTAGAATTGCACTTTGATTGGAAGTCATCAATCAATGACATAGGAAATGTCTGATTTTTACGTATTCTTACCAGCAGACTCTCTGCTCAATTGTCAACTGTACATGTGGAAAGCATGTGAGTGTGCCTGTGTTAGGAAAAACCTTTGCTGAAGTGTTATTGATCATAGGCTAACAGTGGACACAAAATTTTAACTTCAAATAGGCCTGAATCATGACACATAGCGAAGAATATACTTGCTACAGTGATGATTTGACACCAGTTCACTAAGTTGAATCATGCTCAGTCATGCATGAGAGTTAGATAACCTAAGTGATATAATTGGACAGAGGACTTATTGGACTATCAAAACATGAAAAAATAGTGCGTAAGTATTTTGCAGTTTTCTGAAAATTTGCCGTTGAAGTTGGGTTTACTTTTTTTAGAGACACCCTGTACATGTATAAAATTACATTTTCACAAATCATCTAACAAAAATTATTAAACTTCGTGAGAACTTGTAAGTGAATTCATTTCGTTCGTGCTTTTGTGTAAGTTTGTGTGTGTGTGTGTGTGTGTGTGTGTGTGTGTGTGTGTGTGTGTGTGTGTGTGTGTGTGTGTGTGTGTGTGTGTGTGTGTGTGTGTGTGTGTGTGTGTGTGTGTGTGTGTGTGTGTGTGTGTGTGTGTGTGTGTGTGTGTGTGTGTGTGTGTGTGTGTGGTAGAGGTGGCTTTCCAGCTTGCAGTTTTACTGGAGAGTTTCTTTTATATTTAATAGTTTGAATGTTGAAATACAAATACATCTATTATTTCGTATTCAATGAGTTATATCCATGAGTAAGTTTGTGGTAGTAAAAGAAAATATGAATATCCCAGTGTCATTCCAGTTGGGTTCATTTCTGGATGTGTAGATACAATAGGCCTATGATTTCAAGCCTGTTTACTAGGGTCATTGCACACCTTCTTTTGTTGATTAAGACAAACATGTTTTTCAAGTTCATGAAATCTTTCCTTGTTTCCTCTTGATACGAACCCCCTAGAACCCACCTCAAAGCACAACAATTGACAGTTGAAACCTACTTGTTTCACATCCTTAACTAGTGCAGCGTATTTGTTCTGTTTAAGGCAGTGACTTTTTGATATGTTTGGCTCAAACGGCACGGTTAGTTCAAATATGACGATTTCTTTCTTTTTGTAATCCATTATAATCATGTTGGGACGGTCGGTAGTGGGAAGATGCTGAGTGGTATTGTTTGAGCATTTTGGCCGGGGAGATCAACATTCACTTCCAGAGCATTATTTTCCACAGATTCAGATAAATTTACAAGCTGCCAGATGTGATTCAAGATACTATTGTGTCTCCAAGTGTACCGTCCCTGGTTTAGCATAGTATTGCAACAGTTCAGAGTATGATGTAGTGGTTGTGTGTTCCTACAAAGATTGCAGTTACCAGACTGCCGCTTTCCCCATCTTTACAAATTCCTGAAAGTGGAGAGAGCGTCAATCGAAGAGCGTACAGAAAACTTAAAACTCTTATACTTTTCCACGTCAAATCTTCTTCTTGCTGCGATAAAAGTTGGAGAAATTGACCCTGGAACACCAAACTACTTATTTCGTTTTCCCATTTGGTTTAGAGGCAATTCTGTAGAAGTTTTGTGTACCTGATATAGATACCAGATCAAACTTCTATGTTAAGAAATAGAGGAGAAACATTTGGAGGATTTTAAACAAATTAGTATAAATTACCATGACTAATAATTTATAATTTTATGCAGAAGTTTCCACCCCCACCTTGCCATATCGTGTGAAACAAAATCGCTTGGGTAGTGGCAAAGAAGCATTTTTAAAGTAAATTCTGCATGAATTTGCATACATTATTATAACTGATGAAAATATCCCCACCTAGCCTTCTCATATAAAGCAGGCCTAATGAAAAAGGGTTGAGGAATGATGAAGAAGAATCATTGCGAAATTGCAGACGGACATCTGACACCGGATAGAAACCGCCTGGTCAAACCGCCTTGGTATAGGCTCATCTGACCTTGAGATGAGCTAAAACTTGATATTTTTAGATGGTGTTGTTAGGGTAATAATGGATAATACAGAACTTAAAAAAAAAACAATACCAGATTTTGTTCCCCATTACCAAAACTGGGCGCTGTTTCTTGAGGCGAAGTCACAAATCCGTCATAACATGTAAACTAATATGGAACAACAAGGTCAACCGGTGTAGGTGCGGCAGGTGAAGTTTCGTAGTCCACATTTTGGCTCACAGTAAACTGCATTTTTACATTTTCAAGGTATAGAGCGATTCTTTATAGGTTTGTTAAAGGGGATAGAAGAATAACCCTCTCAATGATTTCGGTGTAAACTTTGTGCGTTATCTGTATTGTGATTACTACATTCATTAATTTGGGTAAGTTGGATTAAACACGGTCACTGTGCATTTGTGTTTGTGTTTGGGGGAGGGGGTAAAAATACCCCAAATGGTTTGTGTGTATGTGTGTGTGAGAGGGTATGTGTATGTTTGTATGTCTGAGTGCGTGTGTCTGTTGTGTGCGGCTAAGCGCATGTGTGTGTGTGTGTGTGTGTGTGTGTGTGTGTGTGTGTGTGTGTGTGTGTGTGTGTGTGTGTGTGTGTGTGTGTGTGTGTGTACCTCTATATTCAAAAACCTGGCAAATGTGATTTTAATCATGCTCTGGCCCAGCAATTGTTTTTTTCCAGATTTCAAGTCCCAATGTACCGAGCATTATGGCGCTGATGAAATCAAAGTTCGTCTTTGCCACAAACTAAAGTCAAGATAGTTTTTCATGATCCATATGGAAACGGGAAAATCTGTGTACATTAGCAGCAATGATGTTCTATTTACTCGCGATAAATTTTACCCAAAGAGCGACTGAATATTCAAAAGTTGAAATTCAACGGATTATAAATGTTGTGTTGACAGGATGCTTTTAAAAGTTTGCGAATTCCCCTTTGTCATGAATTAAGGTTATCTCATCAATGGGGTTTGTTTTGGCTAAAAACCTTTGAATGATTTACCGGGATGGTGAAATAACAATAAAAGTTAATCAAACGATACACCTCCTCAGAGTCATTGTGGGCCATTTTTTTGGCGCCTAAACACTCAAATCGGAATTTCCTGGTTTAGATTTGTGAAGGGTAAAAACGACATTGGAAAATCTTTTTTTTTTAAAATTATAATTGTTCATTTTCCAATGGTTCATGTGGTCCAATCAAAAAGAATGACCATAAAAGGATATATAAAGAATATTGGGAGTATTTTTTACTCACCCCCCCCACA
>JZLH01S0415640.1:28244-38486 GCA_001188425.1 Eucidaris tribuloides | reverse complement strand
CCGCACATAATAATGCTTTACGTAAGTTTACAGCCGCTATATCTCTCGACCGATGGTGCTTGCGCCTGCAGCATTTGGCTTAAGAAAATATCCAGTATGCCCTTTAATTTGCTATTACGTAAATATTCTCTTTTTTTTTTTATTTGCTTGCTTGATTGTCTTTACGTGACATAATCAAAAAATGGTGTTTTGAACATTTTTTTTTTTTGTGGCATGAAAAATAAGTCAACCAATATAACTAGTAAATTGTTTTCGGAAAAAAAATATTGTAATTTGTGTACCTGTTGAAAAATGTGGATTTTATTACTTTGTACATTGTAAAATAACAAAGTGGCAAAACTAAAACAGAAAATGATTGAAGTCAAGGGAACGGAATCATAGGGGATTAAGTTGTCGTCTGTTGAAATAAGTATATAATTTACATAGGAAGTTCTACATCTAGTCATAATTAATTTTAGTTTTCAATCTTCTCTGTCACTGCTCAATGCCCTCCCCTTCCCTTTCTTCCTCTTTTTGTTCTTCATTCGTTTCTTCTTTTCATATCATCATTATCTTCTCCTTCTCCTTCTCTTTCCTTCCTCTACCTCCTCCTCTTCCTCTCCTCCTTCTCCTCCTTCTCCTTCTTCTCCTCCTTCTCATCCTTCTCCTCCTTCTCCTCCTTCTCCTCCTTCTCCTCCTTCTCCTCCTTCTCCTCCTCCCCTTCTCCTCCTTCTCCTCCTTTTCCTTCTTCTCCTTCTTCTCCTTCTTCTCCGTCTCCTTCTTCTCCTTCGTCTCTTTCGTCTCCTTCTTCTCCTTCTCCTTCTTCTCCTTCTTCTCCTTCTCCTTCTTCTCCTTCTCCTTCTTCTCCTTCGTCTCCATCTTCTCCTTCTCCTTCTCCTTCTTCTCCTCCTTCTCCTTCTTCTCTTTCTTCTCCTTCTTCTCCCCATCTTCTCCTTCTCCTTCTCCTTCTTCTCCTCCTTCTCCTTCTTCTCTTTCTTCTCCTTCTTCTCCTTCTTCTTCTTCTTCTTCTTCGTCTCCATTATTACGTCACCAAATTTCTTCTCCCGATTAAAATCTTTAGCTTCTTAGATTTTCTTCCTACCCTTACCATTCTCATCTTTCTTCATTTATCCATTCCCTGTCTTTACTTCCCCATTATGACGTCTCAAAATGTAATTCGGCCCATTATCCCTACAAAGCACATAATACTACAGTCATGGACAAAAGTTTGGAATATATTTTTCTAACAAAATACAGTTTTCAATCAAATCAAGAAGTTCCTTGTCCTGAAGTAGAGACAGGGGCGGCGCTCGGGGGGGGGGGGGTGCAGCCGAACCCTATTATTCAAACTTTTTCAACGATGGGAATTTACCGGTTTCCGATAATTTTCTTTCAATCTATTATTATTGATTATTGGCTATTAGCAAAAAAATGGCGGACCAAATAATGCCCTTTTTCGTCGTCGGTCCCCTGCCCCCCACTTGTCGGACGCTGTTTGGCCTGCAGGTTGGCTAGCCGACGAATTTTGCCCCTCCGTAAGTTTCACCTTGGCGCCGCCCCTGAGTAGAGCTCATTTGAACTTTGTAATGATCTGTTCTGCAAGGGTGATTGATCATTAATTGTGAGAAATCTGCACTTTAAAACAGGGCTATGCAAAGAAATAAAATTGTTCCAAACTATTGTCCAGGACTGGAATAAAGAACTGATCACATACTTTTTGAATAATGTCGTACTGTTGTCTTCACGATTCATCCGTCTGTACAGAGATAACATGTGAACCATTAGCAGACGTGCAGACAGGCAATCGTACGTGCAACAGACAAGATAACACTATCGGCACACAGTGTAATTTGGTTTGTCACGAAGGCCACGAATTAAAGGGTAGTGGTTTTTCATCGATTACATGCGAGAAACTAGACGAATCGACAGCAAGGTGGTCCAACGTAGAAGGAGAATGCGAGAGTGAGTACAAACTATAACACCTAAGTTTAACCCATGGTAAGAGTATATGTTAATGAAGCCAAATATTATTGTCATGAAAATGTAAATTTGTGAAAATCATTGAACAGCCCCCCCCCCTAAAAAATGATAAATGTAGTCCATTCTTATATAAGACCGATGAAATCAGTCTACTCTGGTCACTGGGATACAGTTCTAACCTGCACAAAGAGGTTAACCTCCTTGACTCTTGGATAAAAATTATTGAGTTCAAAATCTATCCTTCTGAAATCTTCACAATTTTTTTACAAAATTCTACATAAAGGTAAAGAATATTACACGAGATTTAGTCATAAGACTTGCCCTATAAATTTCAATGAATAATTCGACAATCTTGTGGTCCTTTTTGAAACTTTAACGACATTTTCATGCTATATTTACATTCATTTTTAGGGGTAAGCTGTGACGCTCTAGTACGTGAGCGACGTTTGACTATTAAACCAGAGAACACGTGCAAAAAGAATCCTAAATACGAACAAGTTTGCAGCTACGGTTGTCGAGCCGACGAGGGGTATGAGCTCATAGGAAACGCTTCAAGAACATGCCAGGCAAATGGAACGTGGTTATATGAAGGCCCGCGGAAACTGAAATGCCGAGGTAAGTGTTTTTCTGTTTACTCGAGTGTGATAAGTGACAGAAAACTTTTGTTTTGATTAGTTTTCCATAATTAACACAAAGTCACCAGTATACCTACAATAGTTTTTATAATCAAAATCATCAACTCAAAATGGTTATACGGGGGCCCACGGAAACTGAAATGCCGAGGTAATTTTTTTTTTCTGTTTACTCGAGTATGATTAGTGACAGAAAAGTTTTGTTTTGATTAGTTTTCCATAATTAACAAAGTCACCGGTATACCTACAATAGTTTTTATAATCAAAATCATCAACTCAAAATGGTTATACGAAGGCCCGCGGAAACTGAAATGCCGAGGTAAGTTTTTTTTTTCTGTTTACTCGAGTATGATTAGTGACAGAAAAAGTTTTGTTTTGATTGGTTTTCCATAATTAACAATGTCACCGGTATACCTACAATAGCTTTTATAATTGAAATCATCAACTCAAAATGCACAACTGCCTCAGAAGATTTCGAGATTACACAATATGAAGCATCCTTCAGCAAAATAAAAAAGTTACCCTTGGTGATGGGGCATTTATGTCTGCTGCCCCAAAGTGTAGAATAATCTCCCGTTTGTTAGACATTTGTTTTCAGTATACGAGTTTCAGATCGATTTAAAACCCAGTTGCTCATTGGTGGAAGTTAACATGAATAGTGTACGTTCTGTTAGTAATGTATTGTAATACGCAGTAAAGAGTATTATTATTATAGTAGCTGCTCCATGTGAATGCCCTTTATTATTATTCTATAATCGCGCCGGCCAGCCGCCCTATCCCGTTAAAAAGCTTATTATTATTAGTAACGTCCTTACCATGGTGGATTCTAGTCTTTGCTGGGTTATTGTAATTTTTGTCTCACTGTTGTTTATCTCCTCCTGGTTCCTCATTGTTTTAGTTGTAGACATTCTAATTGCTTAATTAATTCTTCAATTTCATTTTATGACAATGTTAAGTCATTGTCATTATTTAGGTATTAAACCAAACATTTTGTGGATAAACAAATTACCAGGTTTGATATTTCATTTTCAATAAACAAAATTTCATTACCTATTGCCTTGCCTTCAGCCTATTTCGCTCCACTGTGGGAGGAAGGCCTCTTCACCAAATCTCCATTTCACCCTATACTGTGCGGTCCTCTGCCATGCAATGCCACAGTGTGCTCTTAAGTCATCCCTCCATCTCCTATTCTGTCTCCCCCTTCTTCTCGTGTAGTTTGTTGGTGTCCAGTCTGTTACCTATCAGCCATTCCACGTAAATGTCACACGAGTCACGCATGTGTCATGTCACACAAGTCACAAACCAGTGTATAGATCAAAACCGAGAAAATATTGAAGCCGACTTCTTTACCCAACCATGTAAATCAATCATCTATACCCTGACTTGTGACTCGTAATACACAGCATGCGTGACTCGCGTGACACAAGTATGGAATGGCTGATATACTTATTTTTATATGAGATAGGAGCAATCACCTCGTACTAGCTCATAAATGCACTTAATTTTGAACAGATTTGCTCATACATCGTAGAAAAATATCTTTCTCTAGTTTCATGTGTTGATCAAAGTGACGTTTCTTTTTGTAATGTTTCATTTTCGTATTCATACAGACGTGCAGGCTCCTGAGATTACTTGTCCGTCTGATATAAATGACGTCACGGACCAAAATAAACCCACAAGACAGGTAAACTGGACCGAACCTACTGCAACGGATAACTCAGGGGAACCACTGTTGGTGAATTCCTCGCATACCTCGCCCTATCGATTCCCTATCGGTATTACGGTGGTATCGTATACGGCTACGGACTCGTCGGGAATGCAAAGTTCCTGCAGTTTTACTGTGACCATACGAGGTAAGATATTGTATCCCAAAGTTACTACAAAAATTGAAACCATAGCACAAGAAAGGTGTTGTTCGTTAAATTCTTCTCATGTCTTAGGAAAGCATTCATCGGTTTTTATACTTCTAAATTTGCTTTCATTATCCGTAACATATGGCAGTCTTAAAACGAGAATTTTTGTTTTAGAACGACATTTTACCCGTCGTTACATTTCTCAGTAATGTAAAGGTGATTTTTTTTAGTAAAACACAATGAAATACCTATCAATAAAAAAACAATGATGATAATAGTAGTGGTGGTAGTGATGAAAGTGGTAGTAATAATAGCAGAAGTAGTAGGAGTAGTAGCAGAAGTAGAAGCTATGCTATACATTATTTTTCTTTCTCTTTTTCTTCTTCTCTTCTTCTCCTTCTTTTCTTCTTCATTCTTCTTCTTCTTCATCTTGTTCTTCTTTTTTTTCTTCTCCTCCTCCTCCTTCTTCTTCTTCTTCTTCTTCTTCTCCTCCTTCTTTTTCTTTTTCTTTCTTTCTTCTTCTTCTTCTTCTTCTTCTTCTTCTTCTTCTTCTTCTTCTTCTTCGTCTTCTCCTTCAAATGACTATTACTGAAAGTTTCTTTTGGTTTCCATTTTTTTTAGACGATGAAGCACCCCGAATAACGCGTTGTCCCAATGATATTCTTGAGAAAATCAGTAACAGGAGCACCACCATCACCTGGGACGAGCCTATATTCCTCGATAATTCAGGAGATGTGACCGTTGACCCACCCATTCGTCCTTCCGGTTCTCAGTTCTTTTGGGGCGAGTCCGAGGTACCAATAAGATATAGGGCAGTAGATGATGCAGGAAATGAAGCTGTTTGCGAATTCCTAGTGAGCATATCGAGTAAGTTATTAATCTGTTTATCAATCATTGCATCTATCTATCTCTCTATCTATCTCTCTATCTATCTATCTATCTATCTATCTATCTATTTATCTTTCTATTGATCTATTTATCCATATATCTATCTCTCCACCCACCCATCTACATATGGTTCAACTTCATATGCAACAGATCAGTTTCGTAGGAACAGCAAGACAAGCTGCTCCCACTCCTCAGGGATAATTGAATTGGAATTTCAGGTTGTGGGGGTGTAGCTAGTACCTGAGGAGTAACCGCCTTAAAATTAGAATTCTTGGAAGTGAAGATTTTCCTTTTACTTCTTCTTCTTCTTCTTCGTTTTCTTCTTCTTCGTTTTCTTCTTCTTCGTCGTCTTCTTCTTCTCCTCCTTGTCCTTTTATCATTATCATTTTTATGATACTGATGCTGATGATGATAATGATGATGATACTGATGATGAAGATGATGATGATAATTATGGTGATGATGATCACGAAAATGGTTACTAGTATAATTATGAAGATAGCTCTTTGTCTTCATATCATCATTGACATCATCATCATCATCATCACTAACGGCAATGTTTCTTTTCTAAAGAATACGAGTGCCCGTATTACCCACCGCCTGACAACGGGGCGCTTGCGTGTGAGAGATGGCTCGGAGGACAATTCTGTTCTGTTTCATGCAGCGGCAATTATACGTTTACCAGAACACCAGAACCTGTCTATTTTTGCACTGGAGGCAACGTACCTTCTTGGCAACGGAGTCCTCTTAGTTTTGGCGCAAATACAGCATTCCAGATGCCGTGGCCACAATGCTCAGGTAATCCATTAAAAAACATCATATAAAGTCTCACCCAGGGGCGGCACCAGGGTAAAATTTTAGGGAGGATAAAACCCTTAGGGGGCGAAAAATAATGCAAAAAGACTTAATGAATTACACTGCAAAATAATCCATGATTCTCTGATTTTGATAATTTTATGCCCCCTGAAACGCCGCCAATGCCGCTGTCCTTTTCCAAGTCTATTTTCTTCATATGCTATTGTTGTTATGACTCACTTCGGACCAGAAGGAATTGCAAACAGAGACGAAATTTAAAGAACTTGAATAATTTAGGTATTTTAATTCAGTGCGCTGATTAATTGGCATACGGTTGCTAGTTAAACAGCTGACCAAAACAACTGATTGCAATAAAACGTTAATAAACACTGAATTGAAAGGGCAGTTGTGGCAATAGATCTAGAAGTAATCTTACAGTAATCTTACCACCATGTGTTCATAATCAATAATCAAAGCAATGAGTTCATAATCATCTTTAGACATACAATTACCTAACAATTCAGCTTTAGAAATATTCCTCTTTAGGCATTCAAAGTGTCACTACAACCTGACTAATTGAATTTTTCTTCACAAAGTGCCTGGTCTAATTTTTTTATATATCACATTCGAAGACCCACATATACGACTAAGTCACTATCAAATAATAATTATTATTCTCAGTTACACAGCCTCCGAGTGCGGCCCAGGTTTCGATGTCTGTTCAGTACTATACCGGAAACTGCAATGACGAAGCAGCCTTAGATGAAATCAAGGCGAACCTGGTGGAACAATTCCAGGAGATGCAGAATATGATTACTGGGTTCTGTGGAGAAGGCTGCAACGTCGAGAACGTCGACGTCGAATGTGGACCAACCGCAGATCGAAGACGACGTCGACGTCAGTCCGATCTTCAAAATGCTCTAACGGTCACGTTCACGGCTTCGGTGTCGTTGGAAGGCATATATGCCACTCCAAACATGAGCATGGTACGTTTTATTAAAGGACGGCGACATGATTAGGGAGGGAGGAGGGGTGAGTGGAGTCAAAACTACCCTAAGAACCAAATGAGTTGAAATAGATACCAATATTATAAACTGGCTAGAGTAAACATGTATAATCAAACTGGAGGGATTTGTCTTGAATTCGTTTACTCGATGAAAAACAAGCATAAATTTACCAGTATTGAATTAACGTCAGGCCCTAATATTTATTGATCCTACAGATCCTGTAGAAAGCATAACAAATTTCAACGTCATGGCGTTGTCTCATTATAATTCTACAACAAAGAGGAAATGTATGACTATAATATGTTCACAAGCAGAAACACTAAACAGTATACTTAATTTTGAGAGCACCGTGTTCTAAATTGAGGAATAATTCCAAACTTGCCTTTTCCATTGTAACACATATAATTATTGTCTTTGCGAAATTAATAAAACAAAATTTTGGACTTCATGAGCATAAACAAAAGTAAAAACTAAAATACTTTGAGCCGCAAATAACAATTATAATTAATTTTTTTAAAAATCCACAAAAAAAAACATGAGAAAAGCCTATTAAATTAAAAGTAATTAATAGCGAACAACACAGCAAAAACTGATAACTTTTGATCTAATGTCATTTATAACTAAATTACATCAGAATAGCTGTCTGCCTTTACGAAGCTCTAATACGCGCGTAACCCACCACGTTGACCTCAAACAACAACAACACCCATTTATAAAACACAAGTTTTAGTGCTCGAGTCGGACCGCTACCAAAATGCCTCAAATTCCCGTAAATACTTAGATTTAATAGCTTTCACCTGCGGGGTGAACACAAATATTGATTCCCAGACGTACCGCTTCACGGAAAATTGACAACCCTCTAAAATGTTATTTTAAAGTATTCCATAATTATGAGCATGAGTGTATTTAGCGCCTGACGCTTAATTCAAATGCCTTGGTAAATGATCGTGTTTGTTTTTCATCGAGTATACAGAATTCAAGACAAATCCCTCCCAGTTTGATATACATGATGTACTCTAGCCAGTTATAATATTGGCTATCTATTTCAACTCATCTTCGGTTCTAGGTATTTTATGACTCCACTCACCCCCCCCCCCCTAATCATGGTCGCCGTCCTTTAATAAAACGTACCATGCTGAATGTTAGGAGTAGGCATATATGCCTGCTCCAGACGACACCGAAGCCGCTTGAACGTGACCGTTAGAGCATTTTGAAGATCGGACTGACGTCGACGTCGTCTTCGCATTCTGACGGTTGGTTCCACATTTCGACGTCGACGTTACTCGACGCTTGCAGCCTTTCTCCAACAGAACCCAGTAAATCAATATTCGCATTCTCCTGTAATTTTCCACCAGCTTCGCCTTGATTTCATCTAAGGCTGCTTCGTCATTGCCGAGTTTCCGCTATAGTACTGAACAGACATCGAAACTGGGCCGCACTCGGAGGCCTGTGTAACTGAGAATAATTAATTATATTTGATAGCTGACTTATGCGTAATGTGGTTTCTTCGCAATGTGATTATGCTAAAAAAATTAGACCAGGCACTTGGTTGAAGAAAATTCAATTCAGTCAGGTTGTAGTGACACTTTGAGATGCCTAAAGAAGGAATATTTCTTAAAGCCCCCTGAATTGTAGGTAATTGTAATTCTAACAGATTGATTATGAACTCGATTGCTTTGATTTATGATTATGAAACAACCATGCGCTTGCGTAGATTACTGTAAGCATTACTTCTAGATCTATTGCCACAACTGCCCTTTGCAATTTCAGTGTTTATTAAACGTTTTATTGCAATCACGGTTGTTTGAGTCAGCTGTTTTTAAACTACAACCGTTATGCCAATTAATCAGCGCCACTGAATTAAATTACCTAAATTATTCAAGTTCTTAAATTTCGTCTCTGTCTTTGCAATTCCTTCTGGTCCGAAAAGTGCAGTCATAACAACAATAGCATATGAAGAAAATAGACTTGGAAAAGGACAGATATCGGCATTTGCGCGTTTTCACGGGGGCATCAAATTATCAAAATCAGAGCAATCATGATATTTTGCAGAGTGTAATTCATTAAGTCTTTGCTATTATTATTTCGCCCCCCTTAAGGCCGTTTTATCCCTCCCTAAAATTTTTACCCCTGTCGCCGCCCCTGGGTGAGACTTTATATGATGTTTTTAATGGATTACCTGCAGCATTGTGCCTACGGCATCTGCGAATGCTGTATTTGCGCCAAAACTAAGAGGACTCCTGCCAGAACGGTACGTGCCTCCAGCTGGCAAAAAAGACAGCTTCTGGTGTTCTGCACGTAAACGTATAATTGCCGCTGCATGAAACAGAAACAGAATTGGATCGCTCCGAGACCATCTCTCACACGCAAGCGCCCCGGTTGTCAGGCGGTGGGTAATACGGGCACTCCGTACTTTCTTTGAAACACGAAACATTGCCGTTCAGTGATTGGATGATCCGATGATGATGTCAATGATGATATGAAGGGCACAAGAGCGTATCTTTCATAATTATACTAGTAACCATTTTCGTGCATCATTCATCCACCATAATTATCTAATCATCATCTTTTCATGCATCAGGTATTCATCATCATTGATCTATCATAACAGCATCAGGTATCATAAAAATGAGTAATGATAAAAGGCGACAAGGAGGAGAAGTAAAGAAGACGGACGATAGTAAGCAAGAAAAGCGAAGAAGAAGAAAACGAAGAAGAAGCAAGAAGAAGTAAAAGAACAATCTTCACTTCAAGAATGTCGTAAAATTTTAGGCGGTTACTCCTCAGGTACTAGGCTACACCCCCACCGAACCTGAACTATTCCATGATTCAGATTATGCCCTGAGGGAGTGGGAGCAGCTTTGCTTCTGCTGCTTCCTACGAAACCTGATCGCTTGCCCATATGAAGTTGAACCAGTATGGTAGGATGGTGTCGGGTTGGAGAGATATGATATATGGCATAAATAGATCAATAGAAAGATAATAGATAGCATAGGCCATTAGAAGTAGCATAGATAGATAGAGACGCATAGATAGAGAGATAGAATAGCATGCAATGATGACTAAACAGATTAATAACTTACTCCGATATGCTCACTAGGAATTAGC
>JZLH01S0415640.1:0-14679 GCA_001188425.1 Eucidaris tribuloides | reverse complement strand
TTTACATAAGTCAGGCTATTTCACCTTACTCATGCACAGTTTTGACCCCCAAATCTGATTTTTACCAAAAATGATAAAATAGTCTTTTTTGCCTAAAATGCCAAAACCCTGAAAATGTCATGAGTGCGGTCAATAAGACTGCGGTTTTCGGATTCAGCACAAAATTCTACATAGGATAAGACTTCAAACCTTCCCCAGCAAAAATTCTGATTAAAACCAGTTATTCCTAGGGTAAAACTCTCGATCAGAGGCACAACCATGCTTTCAAATTAAGCTTTAGCAGATAAAAGAAAGATTGATGGGATATTTCAATTTGTCGGATAACTGTCTGCCTGGAGCAATTTAACATATAAATTCATATCATGAAGCAATAATTTTGTTGCTTGATGTAAAAGTGCAATCATCGTGTATACTATTTCTGGATACGATAAATTCCAAACAAAAATTCTAAAAGTCTATGCGGCGGATTATAATACCGCAAACCCAGACGAAGTTCAAATTCAAATTCTCATTGGTTGGGATTAGTTTTAATTTTTTGGGCTAATTAGTAACAATTAAATTATGAAAAGGCTGTAAGTATTACGACTGAATGAATTGGAAATTTGAAACCTAATCACAAATGGATTATAACTATCATTTGAATAGGATTATACCAATATTCAATTAGGATTATTGGATCCATCTGGAATTTTCAGTAGATTGCAATTTGGAAACACTTGCCAATGTGTTTTAATTGAAACCCATTGGCATTTCCAGTTGAACCATTGCCAACTGGTTCAATTGAAACCAATTGCCAACTGTTTCCAGTTGAACGCAACAGAAAGTGTTCCAATGGAAACCAATTTCCAACTGATTCCAGTGGGAGACAATTTACGAACTGATTGAAAATTTACACAGTTGCCAACTGCATGGTTTGAAATCAATTTAAGGTGATTTGTAACAGTGTGGGGTATTGCTCGAGATTGGATTAACCCGAGTTAAAAATTTTGTCACAGAAATCTCCGGTGCCTTGCAGAAACGATGGTTCCATGTTATAGACTTTGAATAATTATGTCCTGATGACAGGCCTGTTGCCTTCATACAGCCCATGCTCATAATTAAGGAATATTTTGTGATTACTTAAATTCTTCCCCTAATATCGTCCAAAATTTTCAAGACAGTGTTTATTTGCACAAAAGAAGTAGTATGTGAAGCCATTTTGGATTTCTGAGATGACAAAAGTAAAAACTAAAATCCGTTTAGGCAATAACAATTATATATATATATTTTTTTTAATCCACAAAAATTATGAAAAGTCCAAAGTAATTTAAACAACACAAAAAGTGATAAATTTTAATCTAATGTGACTTATCATTAAATTAACATCAGACCTTTTAAGGCCACCGCACACTATGCGATTTCACGTCGCACGCACTTACCGATTTGCATCTGAATAAATCCGGAAATAAATCAGCGTGTACGAAATATAGCTTTGTTTTATTTCGGATCAAGTCGGTGCAGTCGTACGACAAAAGTCGTGTAGTGTGCGGGTGGCCTTTAGGCGTCGACTCGACGCTACAAAATGCTCAGCAGTCTGAAATACTATATTATGTTTCACCTGGGTGAGCAAATATTAATCCCAGATGTACCGTTCACCGAGAAAATGGCAACTTCTAAATTGTCTCTAAATATTCCATAATTATAGCATGAGTGTATTACTAAGTTCATTAATGACTGTTGCTGAATAGTACGTATATCTTACTGATTTCCCGAAACGTAGGTGAAAGCTATATCCATTTACGGAGAGAACGAAATTATTGTAATCCTGCAAGGTGAGTGCGTTGTCGACGTCCTCTTCTTCCGTACGTCCTCTGACAGCGTAGGCACAGGGGGTACCGAAAGTTATGACGGTCGGATGTGCGCATCCAAAACGACAAGGTAAATTCGTACAGATCGGGCAAACACCCTCTAGCTCAGCTCGATCGGAAATCGCGAAAATAGGAAACTCCAAATCAAAATCTGACGATAGTCCTGCATTCAGGAAGCACATACACCCAACAATATGCTGATTTCTGAGTATAATCTATCAAATATTACAAAACATGTTACCAACATTTTTACTCTCGGTTAAAATGTGAAACTCCGGTTAGCGTGATTTATACCATCGCTTTTACCATAGCAATAAAAAAATCTTAGGTTAAATACCCAGAGTTTTTTTTCCGGGAAAAAGTTTATGCAACAGGCTCCTGCAGTGTTTGCAATGTCTTGTTCTGTATATCAAAATAATGTTAGGATATTGAAATTCAACAATATGAAAAGGTACTATGATAGAACATACACTTTTAGGCGTAATTATCAAAGCATCCCACTATTGATGTTTTATTTGCGTATACATTGTAAAAAGACGCCAAAGCCATACATAATACATGTACAATTTTTTTTATCTTTGTATGTATAGTATATCTTTGTATTTATGACACATTGATTTGCGAAATAAAGAATGAATGAATGAATAAATAAATAAATAAATAAATTAAATAAATATAATAAATAAACGGGAAGCGGCACAATTACAACCCTACATACTCTATGAAATGTGTATAGATTTGTTATAGGCCACTAAATCAACTTTGCATCACTCCGTACCTATTTCACAGTGGATCCCACGAACCCAATGCGGGCATGGCCCACGATAGTCGTCTATTAGATCTTTCGCACGATCCGCCATGTTGACACACCGACTCCTCTCAGTTTCGCATTCATTTATATTGACGTCACAGTTCCTTCCTCGACAATCCCGGCGGAATGTGCAGACGTAGCTGTTCGAAGTGGAGGTACAACTCGCCAAGCCGTAGCAGGGCAGGGATTCGCAGTAGTCGCGCACTTCCTCGCAATAACGGACCGTGAAACCAGGCAAACAGCAACAGGTCTAAATTCTGCACAGCGAATTAAAACAAATACTGAGAATATCGCTTGTTTTCTCAACATTGGGAGAAACAACTATTCTGTAACCTTTTGTTCAGCATAGTGGATTTGGCGTACCCCGCCATTTGTCTCCCCTAGCGAAAGTGAAAGGTTGACGCGGATCCGCCACGGATCCGCGGCAACCTTTTAGTCCGCGGCATGAAGGTTGCCGAAGCGTTGCGTATGCCGCAACCTTGCGCGGACCAGGTTACCGCAGGAGCAGGTTGCGGCGGACCGCCACAGACGAAGCTTTATCAAATCTTTTGAGAAAGGTTGCCGCAAGGTTGCCACAGAAATAAGCTAATCTCCAGCAGGCATGACTAAGAACTTATTTGCATATCAGGTTGCGGCAAGGTTGCCACAGAAGAAGATAATAGTGGGAACACAATCGGCCAAACAGATAAAAGACCCCACTGTGAAATGGCAGTTAGCAAGTGCGCCATTTTCACTAGATGTTACACTCTAGCTCCAGAGGCATGTTGGGTATAGCTGGGAATGTTGTGGTATTTTGCATTCTTTCTGCATATTTCGAGGTATGTTTTGAATTGTTGATTGTGAAGTGAATCATGTGGGCTGAGGAAACCTTAGAATTTGTATTTTGAGAGAAGAAACTTCTTGAATATTGCCCCTTTGAAGAATTTATGCTTGGCTGGTCCCACATATTGGATCTTATGTAAATATACCTGTTGTCTGAATTTTGTCAATTTTATTTGTGCTGTTGTATTATTGTCATAGGTGCACAGGTTGGTTACACAAACAATTAAAGGTAAAGGTACAATAACACCAGCAAACATAAGCACATTAATGTGAACAGGAGCTTTGTGAACAACCTGTTGTAGCCATGTTTTTACTTATAATAGTCCCAATCACGTTGTGATTCTACATGCGATCAAGCAGATCAAGCTAAATTTCCATATCTCATGCAATAAAAAATATGCTGCGGATCCACTGCAACCTTTTTAAGAGCACTGCTGCCGGTAATAATCTGCCGCAAATCAGGTTGCCATATTATATGCAAAATTAGTTTCTGCGGTAACCTTTTCTGTAGGTTGCTGCGGATCCGCGGGCAACTATTAAATAGGCTATGCCGCAGATCCGCAGTCAAACCTCTTGAAAGTTTGCGCCAGAAGCAAATATGCATGTGAAAAAGCAACCTCGGTTGCGGCAGCAGTCGCCGTAGGGCATGTTTCTTTCCATATGGGCTACAACCATTTTGGTTTAGGTTTAGGATTGGAGGAGCTTAAACATAGGGATTGGGCGTTAAGGTTTAATTTAGATTGTGAGTTGGCATAGGTCTAGAGGTGGGGTATTTTGGATTACCAGCATAACATATTAGACAAAAATGGATATGCTGACTACATGCTGTGAATAATAAACCGATTTTTTTTTTTTTAATTTCATTTCTGTACTATTTACACAAAACAAAAACCGCGGTGTTCGAAAGGTTCGAAAAAACATAAAATGCTTGCGATAAATGTTTATTTCGCCAAATGCTGTTTGCGGGCAGCATTACAAGAAACTAAACAGAACATTCAATTATGAAAGTGGATAAATCAAATCATACTTTAACAAATAATTTTGTGAAAATATTAGGTCATTAAGTAGTAACACTTCGTCAATCGTAAACAGTCAAGAATAAATGAAGGATTTCAAATTGCACGATTGTGGAACTTGAGGAAACGAATGACCCTGACAGATTCTGCTGCACTTGACGTCACACTCTTACTGAGATAAAAATAATCGAATTTATGAAATGGATTCCGATGCGAGATCGACACAAGATTGCTCCCATTCTGACACGGATCTGAGGCACAGTCGTACATTGTTCACTCGCAGTGGGTCTCCTATAAACATCCACGACAATTGGCCAAGGCATAGGTATTTACTCCGTCCACACAGTTGTCCATTCTGACAGTTCACTGAGATTGAGTAAAAAAATCATAATTTACCAAATTAATAGCCGATGTACAGTTTTAGGTAATGTAAAAAAAACGAAATTCTTTGAAATTATATGGTTTTAGATCACTGTTATGATCTATCAATGCCCCAAAAATGCTCGCCTCTGAAACTGTCGTACTTTTTGAAAAATTACGCAAAAATGACTTAAATGTTTGGGGGGGCGGGTACCCGATTTCCCATGGTAGTGTACATATGCTCATGTTTGCTATATCTAAGCATCATAATTTCCCACTATAAACAATTTTCAGTAGGTTTGATGTTGATTTCTGATGCTGGGGTGACATAGGAATACTCTGTGAAAGATTTACGAAAAGTGTCTGATCAACCAAACACTATCTTGAGCTTTTAAGCAATGAGACCTTGCCGACAAGAATGAATTTTATATAAATTTTCAGTATGATATATGTTGCGATTGATTTCAGTTCTTTTCAAGGGTCTTAGACGGAAGTGCTATTAAAGATCAAATACAATGTTGTATAGTCTTCCGTTCATTTTTCAAACTTGTTCGTTTACCCAATAAAAAAATATGTTAATGCAGATTCGTCTTGAGATGCCAGATGACGTTCCTAATTCTAATTAATCCGTTTTTTGTCAATAGTTTGACACATTTTCCGATTTGTTGACAGTGTTGTAGAGCGCTAGTTCGTCAATTACAATTTCAATTCCGTCGGTCACAGCCACTAAGCTCTTGAACCCTAACAACAATTTCAGTATTTAGTTTCGTCTATCTTAAAAAAATACAGGCATTGCTAGGATGCAATTTGGCCTTAGAGAATTTAATAATTTTCTTAAAGCAAATACCATTTTGCTTTTAATAATGTTGTAGGTTGCTTAGTGGGGACGTATTATAATGCTTAGCAGTTGACCATTCTGATATTTGAATATTGCGACTTTGCCAAATGATAAATTAAGAAGGCAAATGTTCAAAATGAGTAAAGCATTACACGCTCGATCTCTCAAGGACAAACTGAACTAAAAGTCGATCGAAATTCATAAAAAGATAGCGGATAATGGGCGGAAAAACCTATTATTCAGATGCAGATGTGCCATTCACAATTCAATATGGAAAGGATTTTTTTTCTGTATTGGACAAGATCTTGTATTATTACGACCACACATTCTTGAATTATGTATTGGAAAGGAGATCATGATCGTGAGGCTGCATGGGCGGAGACGGTAGGTACGGGGGAGGGGGGGGGGGTACTTGCTAGTAAGGTAACGGGAGTGTAGGCTGCTCTAATAGGTGACTTTTCGCAAAAAAATCCTATAACATGGTAATGGTTTTGGGTGAAAAAAAATCCTTAAATTGCGCGTCTGTTTTTGAAATTTTAGCGATTTGCACTAGATATTTTCGCCTATTCATCGCTGAAATGCTCAAAAAAAATTTTCACTTTTTCTTAATGAACACCCTTAATATAGTACATTTTCCGCCCAAAATGACCCTTAAAAAAAGGGGCGGTTTTTCGACTTCAGCGGCACACAGCCCGTCGGAACAAATCTTAGTCCCCCCGGGGGGGGGGGGGTGGGGGTGGTGATAACAGTCCTGGGCTCTGCCTGGGTTTGCTATAAGGGTTTCTCTAGCGCATGGGTTGCAGAGAGACATAGTGCCCTGAAAATGTTGCTCCTGTTCGTTTGTACCGTATACAGTATATTTTATCACGTGTGAAAATTTTGTTGCCGTGGATGATTAAATACGCTGCAAAACTAGATGTGTTAATTTATAACACTCATGTGGTAACCACACATACATAATAGGTCGGTTGTTAAAGACGCTAATTATAAACACTGCTGGAGACATGTTTAAAAAATTGATCGAACTTTGCTATCTGAATATCTACGTGTTTGAATGGAATAACACTTTAGAACATAAAGTTTGGACAGTTATGCTGTCACTAGTCTACAATATGTGCAGGATACAAATGTCACATTATCCTATCAGGCGATAGGAAATTTTGCACCACAGCAGTCTTATGGGGGGAAAGCTGGATGCGTCTCTCAATTGATTTTTTACTTTTTTTAAAGCACTAACTGATCGTTTTTTAAACTGCCCAATTTTCAGGGCTTCATTTTTAGACCATGTCAGAGACACTGGTAGAATGGGCGAATCATTTGCAGCTCAGATTTTTAAAAACTGGAAACACTTTTATACAGTGGCTTTAATTTGTCATTGTCATGACTAGTACTCTTGGCGGTGATTGAAGAAATACTGAACACCTTGATATCTACTATTGACACCAACACGGGTGTGTTAAATTTACACTACAGTTTTTTTTTTTTTTTAGAAAAGCGCTACTTTCAGTATTCCTACCTTCTCCAACATGTCGTCTATGTTGATCTGACAATGCTCTCTTCGAATCCGGGCAACATTCACACGCGTAGCGTATTTGACTAGATCCACGCACGTGGCGTTATTTCAGACACACGTCACTCCGTAACATTCATCGATGTCGAGTCGCAGGTTCGGGCCCGTCATCCGGCGCGGACACTCGCATCTATTACCCCTGGAGATCCACGCTAGGAACCATTGTTACACGGGTATGGAACTCACGTTCGCTATTCGTTGATAGCTATATGTTTAAATAATGATTAAATAAAATGTACGTTGTGTGGAATACAGACATATTATACTCCATGCCTCTAATTATGGAATTTTGTAGAGACATATAAGAACTTGCCATTTGTCCTGTGAATGGGTCCATCTGGATAATATTGCTTACCCTGTGTGAAAGTATAATATATGTATTTAGGAATGCTGAGCATTTGTAGCGTCCGACTTTCGACGCCTAAAACCTGTGTTTAAAATGGCGTTATTCAGAGTGTTGTTGGTCACGTGGTGGTTACGCGCGTTATTAGGACTTGTAAACAGACTATTCTGATGTATTTATGATTTGACAGATCAAAATTTATAGTTTTTTTTATATTTAATTCAATACCTTTTTCATGCATTTTTTGGTCGATTTAAAAATAATATAAATAATATTAATTGTTTTATTTTTTTTCTCTATTTGCCGCTCAATGTATTTTAGTTTATTACTTTAGTATCTCATGAACTCACAAATTGCTTCACATACTGCGTTTTTGTGAAATAACTCTTATCTTCGAAATTTTGGGCGATATAGGAAAAGAACTTATGTATCAACCAAAATATTCCATAATGAGCAGGAGTTGTATAATATGATCTTTTGCCATAAATTGTGTACTGTGTGTTATCGTGTGTTGTGTTATATGTGTGTTTCATGCATATTCCTGCAATTCATTGATTAAATTGACATTACTCCATGCACAATCGTTTGGAAATTCCGATCACGTTTGCCCTTTAAAGATAATGATAAACACACACAAACACCACACAAAACACAACGCACAACCCCACACACACACACCACACCACACACACACACACACACATCACACACACCACACACACACACACACACCACACACACACGGCAACACACCCACACACTTAAAGTATATATATATATATATACTCTATATTATATTTAGAGAAGTGAATAACTTACAATGTATATAAAGTGTAGTGCATTTGTTCTTTTTACTATTACTTGCATTTCATCTTCTTTGTTTGTAATTTGTTTTCTTATAGCACTTTTAGAAACCTATTTGATTACGTAGCGCCTTCTATATTCTTATTATTATTATTTATCATTCATACATCATCTCATCATTCATCATCTCATCATCATATTTATTTTCATTTACCATATCATTATTGTTTAAAAGGTTGAATTATCGAGCCAGATTCCCGAAAGTTTTTACTTTTTTGAAGTTAATTTCATACTGGCTACTCAACCCATTACATCCAATAAAACATTTGCCAACACTTCCTGCCACCAGTTTCCAACTTTGTGAGATATGACGACAAAAGGTTCAGTGGTACTATGAGCAGGATATTATTCATTAAGGCGACACATTTACTTTCTTTTTAAAATGACCCGAACTATAAACTCGCTAATTTGAAACTTTTCAGGTGTCATCTCCAAAACATAGGATCACGACTAGTCGAATCAATATGGATTTATGTTGGCCAACCAAAACAACCTTCATGTTTGTATAGCTCCTTATATTCTTTTCCTTTAATTATTCTTACCGGTACTTGTTATTATCACCGGGGGGGGAGGGGACATGGCCCCGTTGGCCCCTCTTTGGGCTCGGCTATGGGTTAAAACGTTTAAAAAGTCACAGTTATACCTGGCAGTACTGTATGGCATTGTGTCCTTCCCGATGAAGTGTACGTATCTGTTGTGGGCAAAGAATACAGGTCATCTTGAGCCGGGTCGGGCTGGTATGTTCCTTTCGGACAGCGCGGAGGCCAAGGACTATACCCAGTATCAGTATACTGACACGTAGAATGATCTTTGAAAGAGACAATGAGAGAGAGAATTACAGAGTGAATGGATGAAGAATTTCAATGAGCTCTTATAAATTCTTTGAAACGACAAATGATATTTTTAAACAGCGTGTGGGAGCAATTACGTCACTATAGCACCGGCCCTGCTAGTATTAACCAATTAATAGTTCTTTCATGTCGGCAGTTCATTTAAGAGGCCCAATTAGTAGCCGAAATTGACTCCTGCTGTTTCAGAATTTACTGCGCAATTTGGAAAAGGATAACAGATACTAAAGTCACAGTCCGGAAGTTGAATATGTTATATTACGCTTTCATCTACTCTTTAACGAACTTTTTTTGTGTGACTTTTGAGCGTACATTAAGGACTATTAAATCTGACAGCAATCTACGGTATAGTAGCAATGATAGCACGGCCAGTTGTCTCCGATTTCTTCACAAGAAACCTCTTTTTTATAGCTAGGAAAGCCGGAGAAAAAGAATGACCTGACAATTCGGTTCAGGATCTTTGCATGTTACATAATATAGTTAATAACTTTTACATTTGTCCGTATTTTCAGTCACCCAAGAATGGAATGGATTAGACTCGCAAAGATGTGTCGAATACATGTATTTTCAAAATCTGACAGTTTCTGGCTCATAATAAACCGATGAATAATAAAGTGGTGTACTAAAACAATATCGGATATGGTATTTGCCATCAACCACATGTTTTTCTGAAAAGAACCACTTTCTTAATAGAATAAAAAGCTTTATACCGGTGCAGTCATCCTCTCTTGTTTGTGCCCGTCTGTCCAAGTTGTAAGTCACGTCTGCCGACATTGGAAGACACGTCGTACTTCCGGTTACCTTGGCTGGAATATCAATGACAGCTGTAACATTCGAGACCCGGAGGTAGAATTATTCCTAGAGGATGCTGATTCCAATGAAAGCAGTCTTAAATACCTATTTTTAGACATTTTAGTCAGATCGGCTACTTTTTGATAGAAAATGTCAAATTTTATTATTTTTGGGTGAAATATAAGATTGTTCTTCTGTAATACAGAATTGGTTCCAAAGTTTTAGCAAGCCTTATCTACTTAGAAAATTCCGCAGATATCTAGCAAGCAGAAATATTGTGCTCAATTGTTTTGTTTTGGCCATTTCAGCCATTTTGGGGCTAAAAATATATATTTTGGTCAAAAATCAATTTTTGGAGTTCTGTACTGGAATTTCCATGGTGGTTGCAAGGTTTGTGTGAGGACGATCGTAATTGACAAGTGCATTGATTTCTGAAAGTATTCTCATTGATATGAATCATGACATTTTGATTTGGAGGGAATTTTGGGGCCAAAACTGTCACTTTTCATCATTTTTGGTAAAAAGGTGAGATTTTAGGCATAAGTTTTTAAATGTTTGGGAAATGCATGACTTGCGTAATAGAAAAAACAGATATCAAAACATCCTTTTCATCAATGTCAGCCTTTGGTCAAATTGGTAATTTTGAGGGCCAAAAAATGTATATTTTCATCATTTTAGATAAAAACAGGAGTTGGGGTTCAGAAATGAAACTTTCCCACTATTGCCAATTTTCTTTGGAAACTGGTCTTAGTTGAAACGTTTAAAGACTCCTGTTAGAGGTTTTATTGACTCTAATAACAACATTTTGACTATTTAGTCTATTTTCGGGACAAAATGTCCAATTTTATCATTTTTGGGTGAAAAATAAGATTTTTCTTCTGTAATTCAGAATTGGTTCCAAAGTTGTAGCAAGCCTTATCTACTTAGAACATTGCACAGATATCTGGCAAGCAGGATTATTGTGCTCAATCGTTTCGTTTTGGCCATGTAGCCATTATGGGGCTAAAAATACATATTTTGGTTGAAAATCATCTTTTGGAGTTCTGTACTGGAATTTTCATGGTGGTGGCAAAGTTTGTGTGAAGACAATCGAAGTTGACAAGTGTATTGATTTCCAAAAGTATTCTTATTGATACCAATCATGACTTTTTGATTTGGAGGGAATTTTGGGTCCAAAATTTCATTTTGTATCATTTTGGGGGTAAAAAGTGAGATTTGGGGCAAAAATAATTCTTAAATGTTTGGGAAACACATGACTTGCGTAATAGAAAATACAGATATTAAAACATCCTTTTTATCAATGTCAGCCTTTGGTCTTTTGATCAAATTGGTCATTTTGAGGGCCAAAAAAAATGTATGTTTTCATCATTTTAGTTAAAAAGGGTGTTGGAGTTCAGAAATGAAACTTTCCCACTATTGCCAAGTTTCTTGGGAAACTGGTCTTTGTTGAAAAGTTTAGATACTCCTGTTAGCGGTTTTATTGACTCTAATAACATTCTTATTTTGTCAATTTTCGGGACAAATGGCAATTTTATCATTTTTTATCAAATTTATTACTGTGGGGTTAAGACTAATTTCCGGTAGGGTGAAACAAGCAGGACTTATGTTAAAAAATGTAGACCACAAGAAAACATTCTAATTTACCTTATCCTTCCACATTTTGATCAAGTTACTCACTGTTTGGACCAAGAAAGGTGTTTTTCCCCTTTTCATTTTGGGTAAGAAAATATCACATTTTTTCCTTGGCAACTCAGCTTTGGTTCCGAAGTTTTGACCAGCCTATCCTTGTGTTTAATTATAGAGCGTTTTAAATAAGAAACAAAGAAGAAACGTGTTATGTGATTTTGGGGGCCATTTTTGGGCCTACATCTATTTTGTCATTTTGTTCAAACTCTATGATTATTACTGATCGTAAACGGTTTTATGGAGGCTATGTATAAAATGTATTAATGCCATTAAAAAATATACAATATTATCGCATGTGATGTGTTTTGGTTATTTTGAAGACTTTTGGACGAATATAATATCTGGGGAATAATTTATAAATAAATGATTTATAAATAATGACTTATAAACAACCACATCACAGGTACCATGAAGGTACATACATGTACACTGGTCACTTTAATTCCCCTTTCATGACAATTGGTCATTTAAAGAAGTTTTGCCCCCCCCAAAAAAAAAATTTGACCTTATTCCGGCCAACACATGGAAGTTCAAGAAAACATTAGCACATTAGCACACACGCAAAAGAACGTTAATTTATTTAGGACACTTTTCACTTGTATTAAGCTAAATACCTGGAACAATTCGACTGTATTGCAGTCGTCATATGCTTCCAATCTTCTTCGTCAAGTTTTATAGCCAGCAATAGGAATAACCTTGCATAACATTAAATTGTATTAATTACAATATTGATGTCAATTTAAACTTAAAATAATCATGTTTTACCCCCAAAGTGAGTAAAGTGATCAAAATGCAAAAGGATGGAGTTAATAATCAATGTTTTTATGATCTGCAGTTTTCTTTACATAAGTCACGCTTGTTTCACCCATCGCGAAACCAGTTTTGATCCCATATTTATAATTGTTGCTAAAGAAGATAAAAATTGTCATTTTGTCGCCAAAATTGCCAAAATAATCAGAGTATTGTTATTCATGTCAATAAAACTACTTTGAAGAATCGTTACACTCTTCAAATGAGTTAGTTTCACAAGAATATTGCCACCACTCTTACAGTTTTATTAATGAACTCCAAAACCCTTTTCAAACACACAATGAAGAAAAAAGGTCATTTATGTGGCCAACTTGAGCAAAACACCTAAGGAAATGATTAATAAAAGTGATTTAGGAGATCTGTATGTTCTTTTACACAAGTCATCCGTTTCCCACCCGTCTTCAACACAGTTTTGCCCCAAATCTCACTTTTTACCCCAAAATTCCCTCCAAATCAAAAAGTCATGATTGGTATCAATACCAATACTTTTGGAAATCAATACACTTGTCACCTTCGCTTGTCCTCACACAAACTTAGCAACCACCATGAAAATTCCAGTACAGAACTCCGAAAAATGATTTTCAACCAAAATGTGTATTTTTAGCCCTATAATGGCTACATGGCCAAAACGAAACGATTGAGCGCAATAATCCTGCTTGCTAGATATCTGTGCAATGTTCTAAGTAGATAAGGCTTGCTACAACTTTGGAACCAATTCTGAATTACAGAAGAAAAATCTTATTTTTCACCCAAAAATGATAAAATTGGACATTTTGTCCCGAAAATAGACAAAATAATCAGAATGTTGTTATTAGAGTCAATAAAACCTCTAACAGGAGTCTTTAAACTTTTCAACTAAGACCAGTTTCCAAAGAAAATTGGCAATAGTGGGAAAATTTCATTTCTGAACCCCAACACCTGTTTTTATCTAAAATGATGAAAATATACATTATTTGGCCCTCAAAATGACCAATTTGATCAAAAGACCAAAGGCTGACATTGATAAAAAGGATGTTTTAATATCTGTATTTTCTATTACGCAAGTCATGCATTTCCCAAACATTTAAAAATTGGTTTATGCCTAAAATCTCACTTTTTACCAAAAATGATGAAAAGTAACATTTTTGGCCCCAAAATTCCCTCTAAATCAAAATGTCATGATTCGTATCAATGAGAACTCTTTTAGAAATGAATATACTTGTCAATTACTATCGTCCTCACACAAACTTTGCCACCACCATGAAAATTTCAGTACAAAATTCAAAAATTGATTTTTGACCAAAATAGATATTTTTAGCCTTAAAATGGCTGAAATGGCCAAAACGAAACGATTGAGCACAATATTCCTGCTTGCTAGATATCTGCGGAATTTTCTAAGTAGATAAGGCTTGCTAAAACTTTGGAACCAATTCTGTATTACAGAAGAACAATCTTATATTTCACCCAAAAATAATAAAATTTGACATTTTCTATCAAAAAGTAGCCGATCTGACTAAAATGTCTAAAAATAGGTATTTAAGACTGCTTTCACTGGAATCAGCATCCTCTTTTACATAAGTCAGTGCTATTTCACCTTACTCATGCACAGTTTTGACCCCCAAATCTGATTTTTACCAAAAATGATAAAAGATAGTCATTTTTTGCCTAAAAATGGCCAAAACCCTAAAAATGTCATGAGTGCGGTCAATAAGACTGCGTTTTTCGGATTCAGCACAAAATTCTACATAGGTTAAGACTTCCAAACCTTCCCCAGCAAAAATTCTGATTAAAGCCAGTTATCTCCTAGGGTATTTAAGATGTCATTAATTTGGACGGGCATGTAAAGAGTTAAAATTGGCTGATGTATTGCTGTCTATATTCGTATAAAAGTGTTCTTCCAGTTCAAAGACAAGCAGAATTCAACGCAAAACAAAGGTCTAATGGTAAAAGGAAGATAATTGTCCTAAGGAGCCATTGCCCATAAAGCTTATTCCTTGTAGAACATATTTTCCCTTATCTTTATTACAAAATGATAATTCTGCCTACATTTGCTGTTATTAATGTCACACCATTTCAAATTTTTGGCTTTTATT
>JZLH01S0415516.1:5928-27520 GCA_001188425.1 Eucidaris tribuloides | reverse complement strand
AGTGGTTCTTTAGAAGAAAAGTCATGCTTAACTACACTTTTGAATAAAACGCAATGCCACATAAATACCATGCATGTAGGTACATGTAGAACCGATACAATCCCTCTTTTTTTTGGTGGGGGGGGGGGAGGTGTCTTTCACGCTTGACAAATAACTTAACTGAACCTACCCATCTTCCCGAAATAAGAACAACAATAAATGATGGTTATTGAACAATAGTCACGAAGTTTACCTTATTCCAATTTGGTGGTTATGACTTTTAAGGAAATTACTTCAGCCTCTTTACATTCCATGTGTAGGGAGTATGTTGTAGTCACTGGTATTGTTGTTGCGTGTGCCAAGTATATGAATTATTTCAGTTTGTCATACTCTAAAGATGAAATAAATTAAAATAAAATGAAATAAAATAAAATAAAGTTCAGTTAAATTTCGTAAAAATCAAGTAAGCTAAAGTAAAATGAAGTAAAGAAAAGTAATATAAAGTCAAATAAATAAAGCAATATGAAGTGGCGATGAAATGTGATAGCATGTAATAAGATAAAACAAAATAAAATGAATAATAAATTGAAATTTAAAAAAAGGTAAAATGAAATGAAATAACCCGAAATAAAGTGGATGAAATAGTAATAAAATAAATTGAAAAAACGAAATGAATTGAAATGAAAATGAAATAGAAATGAAATAAAACAAAATGACATGAAAATGACGCCCCCCCCCAAAAAAAGGGTAGCATTCACCAATTCAGCTGCCAAGACTTGGGTAGTACACTCAACCATCAAGCTGTTGCTAAATAAATAAAATGAAATGAAATCAAATAGTCTGGCAGGATTTAACCCGTCAATTGTCAAGACTTGGGTTTTAAACTAAACCATCGAGGCGTTCGTATATAGGTAGATAAATAGATAAATAGATAGATAATGTCCCACGTTTGTAAAAGAAAAATAAACAAAATAAGTAAAGTGATATTTCGTATGAATAGACAATTTGCGTTTGTGTAGCTTTGCATTGGTTCAATTCTTACCAAGGTCATACATTCTGATCTGGTTTACGCATACTTGTTTCTCCTCACGGAAACATATTCATATCCTTGTAGTCTGAATATACACTCTGGCCAGTGTATATATCAGTATAAGTTTCAGCTTGTTTGGTTCTTGAGAATTTTTGACTTCTCCCAATCATCAGTCACTGCTCTTTAACATATACGTTACATACTGTAACAAGGACATTTTTGGCTACAATGATTGGATAATTTATTTTAGCATTTATTATTTCTTGGCATTTTTCTGCTGCCCGCCCCATGCAGGGTGCCATTATATCTACATTTATTTTCCCTGCATTTCCCCAGCATACAATGCATGTTGCGCCATTTATCATTGTATCCTCCATCGGGAGCATAATTAAAGTTAAGCAAACAGTACTTCAAATTTACACCGGCACGCGACTCCACGCACAAGGAGACCATGAAAGTGGCATAACTCTTGCACTCCACGGTCCTTTAGTCCCGTTCGTTGACATCGATGATGGGAAAACGGCCAGGTGACGACGTTCATGTTGCAAACTTGATGTTTGGTGGGCAAACGGAGCGGCTGGCTTTATGGACCCACTTGATTGCCGCTTGTCGTCGTTTAGCCGTGATCAATGAATACTTTAGTAGTCATCTAGTGGAGTAGGTTTCTACGGCAACGACTTCGTATTGAAAATGAAATTGGATATTCATGAATGTAGAATACATATATTTATGTAATATATATTTACAGTATAATGATATAATATAAATGTATATATTTATGTGATATATGTGTATATTTTATGTAATTTATATATGTATATATTTATGTAATATATATGTATATATTTATGTAATATATAGGGCCTATGTCTATATGTAATATATATATATATACCCGATATGAAGGCTATCTTGGTGCTGTATATAGTGCTGGGCGATATCACGATGAACACAGCGAGGAATACCAAAACAAGATAAATAGCACACACACAGCACACCAGGCACACACACCACACATATTATTATATATATATATATATTTATATATATATAATTACTATATATATGTGTGTGTGTGTGTGTGTGTGTGTGTGTGTGTGTGTGTGTGTGTGTGTGTGTGTGTGTGTGTGTGTGTGTGTGTGTGTGTGTTGTGTGTGAAAAAGCTGTGAAATAACCGAGTAATTAAAACACACATCACAACATAAGGTCGTAGACGATATAATTATAGGAAAGGATCAAACAATACATACACACCGACAGACAAAAAGACAGACAGACGAAGCAAAACATCAGCGCATGTGCTTCATGTATTCCGCCGATTTCATGTTACAATTATTTGAGAGGGGACAAAATGGATATTGGCGTTCGTCATACAAGGGAATGGTTGAAAAATGCGTCAACGAAATACCGTGGTGGGGTGTCGAGTGAGAAATTTTCAAACACGCACACACGCACACAAAGACACAGACAGACAGACAGACACACACACACACACACACAGGGCACACCACACGACACACACACACACACACACACACACACACACACACACACACGCATACACACACCTCTTCTGCCCTTTCCCTCAAAGGCCCACATTCAATGAAAAATTTAATGGTACTTTTTTTGACTAAAATGCTGAAAAGGGGCGCGAATGTATCCGAACATGCAAAGTAAATTTACTCATTGGTAATGCTCGTTGTAGTAATGCCGATTTAATGATTGTTTCCTCTTGGACTGTACACACCTCGTGATTGTAATCAATGCATCATTTTACCTAAAAATATTTGCCTCATTTTCAGACTATAATTGATATCTATTGAATTTAGAAAACATATTCATATTTTGTTTGGTCGAATCGCTCCTAAAGATTGGGCGTGTAATCGTGTATTCAAGTCCATTGTCTACGACTTGTTGGTTAAAAGGTTGTGAAGTGGACTTGATGATTCCCCGTGTATATAATTGTAAAATACTGACAAGAAAGGCTAAACGACTGTGTTACGTTTTAGACATACTACTACTACTACTACTACTACTACTACTACTACTACTACTACTACTACTACTACTACTACTACTACTGGTGTAGCGCACAACACATACCTTATCGCATGTCCCTATGATTATCAGGCATGCGCCTTACCAATCTCGCCACAGCACCTCTGCATATTTAACTTTGTTCTTGTTCTTTGTTCTTGTTCTTTTTATATTTTCTTTAAATTTTGCTTTCCTTAATGCGGAATTAATAATGGTAATTTTGTTTATAGATGTTAATTTAAGCACATTAGCTATGTTTAGTGTCTGTAAAGGTGAAGGAGAAAAATAATTATTACATTTGTTCATTTTAATTGTACGATTGTGTACAGATGCGACATTAGCTCGCAAAGAGTCAAAAATTAATCTCTGTTTGTGACAGACGTTCAAACCAGTCCGAGAAATCTCGGCAGCAATCGCGAGGAAGTGGCTATAGAATGAGCGGATACATAAGAGTATCATATAACTGGTGGAGGATGGGTTAAATGCGTTAAAGCACGGCGGAAATAAAACGCTAATTTGATGTTCCATCGCCCACTTTTGGCGGGATCCCAGATGACCCCCTTTTTTACTCACCTTTCAAATAAAAAACATGCGCCGTCACATCTCTCGATGATAATGGCTTCCCACGGGATGGGCAAAGAACAAGAATATATCTGCTTAGTCCCACGTGTTGCATTTTAAGATACACTTGACTGAGGTTCAAAAGGGAGACTTCCACGTTCATCTTTCGTCAAGATACTCTTCTCTTTCCATTGCATACATGTGATACATTTTTTCCTGTCGCAGTAAAATTTGAAACAGAAAACCGTCCTTGTAAAATTACTGGAGTAATACTAGTATACAATAAGGATGTATTTTATCGGGTATATTGCGAAAGTTTAAAGTTACACGAGTTATCGTGTAGTGTGTGTGTGTGTGTGTGTGTGTGTGTGTGTGTGTGTGTGTGTGTGTGTGTGTGTGTGTGTGTGTGTGTGCGTGTGTGTGTTTTATCGTGTTTCGTCTTCTAAAAACATTACAAACTCTTCAAATTCCTCACGCATATCCATATACTATCGAAGCAAAATCTGAACAAAACAGATGAGTAAGACAATATTATAAAACTATTGTTTCAAAGTATGTGTAATCAATGAAGGTACATTTTCAAAACACAATACATTTGAACGTCATTTTTCTGAAAACGACCAGTCTGTGTGTTGCAATGTGAATATCAGGAAATCGAGGAAGAACGATGTTTACATAGTAATGTTGTTCGTCATCACTATATGACCATACACTGTAAGTCAAATCATTAATTAAGACTAACATTAGTCGTTTCTGTTTCAAAGCCTTGGTGAAGAAAAGTCATTTTGGAGGATATTTTTTTATAAGAAAATGAATTAAGCACCGTCAGACGTTTGTTTTTTTTATTTCAAAACTACAGGTCATATGGATACGAGTCCCAAGTTTTGTATGTACCTTTCGTTGGATGATCTCTGAGCAAAAACAGCTATGGTGTGTGAATCAATAACACAATCCTTTAAGGGGAATGAAAGCCAGACATCATTCTGCATTCAGAACAATAAGAGAACAAAAGTGGTGAAAATTTGAGCACATTTTGCATTTCGTTGAGGAGTTATGAGTGGTTACATTTATTTTGGATAACTCTCATTAGGCTTTATACACAAATTTGCTGCACTTTTTCTCGTTTTAATCAAATTTCTGATTTCCTCTGACTAGTTGTTCAAGTACATCACAGCTCCCCCCCCCCCAAAAAAAAAATGATTCTGCGTGCTTTTCTGAAAGAACCGGGTCAACTTTTCAACTGAAAGAAAAAAATAATTGTTTTGAAGATTTGTGTACAAAGCCTGTAAGGAGTTTTCTACAATCTCATCACAAAAGAGTTGTCAATTTAAGAACCCTTCAAAAGCAGGAAGAAGTAAACTTTGAAATTCATAACTGTTGAACGGTTTGGTGAAATGTGTTCAAATCGTTTTCGTTCTGTTTTGTATTGTGTACATGTAGATGTTTATCTAGGGTTCGTTCCTTATTAAGACAATGAAGTATCCTCCATAAAGTGTAATAATATGTTGCAACTGTGCGATACAGCAGTTTTACAACCTTGAACACGCTCTTAGTTGTATCTTTCTCTACTAAAGATATTTTCTCCGGTTCAACATAATGTTGGACGTTATTAGTGTGTATTCGCCATCATGTCATATGATCGTTAAAACGCCGAATAAAATTAAAACAGGTAAATTCATCTCCCACAAAAATAAGACACACGTACAATCTTTCTTATTACAGTAACTGTGGAACCAAGAGCGGCTTCTGATTGGTCGACTCTACCTTAACCACATCGGATTTCAACCCATAATGTGACTAAATGGAAGGAATGCTCCAATAGGGTGATAAACTACACGATCCTGTCATTTCACATCAATCGGCTTTGGGATGGCGATGAAAATATCAAGATTTTCTTGTTTATACTATCCGGCGCCGATGTTTCTGAGAGGTATCGCTTCGTCTTTTGAAGCCTGGTCCCTCGAGATATCTGCTAAGAAAAAGTTTCGACAAAGACTTGTTTTACAAGTCCGCGTATTTTTGTGGGCCATCGCGCGCGATACCTCCCCCTACAGATTCGGCGGATTTTTTTTTTTTACACAACGCATCGACCGCTGACGCTGTTAAACTTATCATATCATATACCTATATCGCTGCAGACGGCATGTCTTCCAGATGTAACAAAAAGAAAGGGGAAAGAAGAAATGTTATAAATCCACGAGAGACGTGGATTATGTTGATATATCAATAGAGAGGTTGAGAAGCCGCCCCTTGTGATCAAATATAACGCGATGCAGGAATTATTGTCGCATGTAACTTAATTTCTGGCGTAAATTATCAACGGTGTTTAATCTATCCCCCACTTGAGCTAATCGCGGATTGATTCAATTGTCTCAAAATGCGTCTCAGAATGGGAAGGCGGGAGTGAAATAATGTTCCTCAATGATATGTGTACAGTAAGAGAGTAAGGTTTCAGACAAGAGGTCATAGTTAATGCTATTTTAACTTCGCGCTGTTTGTTAAGATATTTGTTCATACATGTACATGTGTTCATAACTGCTAAAATATAGTTAGATATTTTCTTCTTGTATTGGTCTAATCTTACATCTCAACATTTTCTTTAAAGAAAGCGGAGCTTTAATTAAAAAAAAATGTCTGAGCTACATAGTTGTGTTTAAATGGACAAATAGACATCTTAGAATACAAAAGTTTGGAGAGTTATGCTGCCACTGGCAAACATCACCCTTGAATTATTACTGACGTGGAGTATAAAATGGGCTAGATCTACACACAGTAGTATATGGGAGGAAATGGGCAAGGTGAGTCCAGTAAACCTGAGTACTCATAAATTTTCACTTTTTTTAAAGCTAATAATCATTTTGAAATTCATTTTTTTTCAGGGCTTCATTTAAGACCTCATCAAAGACACTTAGAACATGGAGGATTATGTAGCTCACATTTGTCAAACTGTGGTTATTGCTAGCTTGTGTCTTTAAGGCAATGTCTTAAAATGTTAAATTGTTATATCGTGAAGGTTATTTTTTTGTACTATACGCAACCCAAATTTATATTCACATTTAAAAATTGCATTTTTTGGCCAAAGTGACGAAAAGGTAATTGTTAAGAAATAATAATGACACACGGTGACAATAACCAATCATATCAGTTATGAGACAAATAAACACACTCACGCAATCTTAATATATTGTCTTAATATTCTTTTAAACTTAAAGCAAAGAACAGTTTAATCGGAAAACAATCAAATACTTTGTATTCAGACATGGAATCCTATACTCGATTTTTCCGCCCAAAATATTATAAGAATGATAGTCCGAAAGTTCTACGGAACACCACAAAAAAAGTACACACTATATGAAATGTGGAAGCTAGCCGCAATACAATAATCTTTTATTCTGGAGTATAGCGTTTCTGTATGCCTGGCATGTCGCCTATGCCCCACTCGTCAATCGTTACCCTAAAGTGTCAAAACGGATTTTCATTGGTCTCACGACAAATCAACCGCTTCATCCATCTTTGTCTCGTTTCGGTTGCTAGGGAGAGATGCTTTTTGTAACTAGGCACACTGAGCCCGAAAGAATCAAACCGTATCAGGCCCCGACGACTCAGCGTTGCCTCACGGCGGCATGAAGCTTCGCGCTCAAAGACAACCCGCATAATGTGCATTAGTTCTTGACTGATGGTACGGCCTGAAAGGGGGAGTTAGGGTGGGGGGGGGAGACTAGATAGAGAAAAGCTGCACAGTCTCTCACATTTTCTTATTTAAAGGCAAGGTTCACCCAAATTGGTTTTAATAAAAGCAGAATAATAAGAGAAATATATTGGTGAAAGTTTGGTGAAAATATACCAAAGAATAATAGAGTTATGAAGGTTCAAAGTTTAAATTTTGTGACGTCACATGCGAGCAGCTCCCTATACGTCACGTAATATAAATTCCATAAAACGGCCGTTTTCTCAGAAAATTGAAAATTATTTTACCTGAGCATTTAATTTAATATCAGAAATATTATTTCAAATAGGCTTCTGTGAATAAAACCCATTCAATTATCAAGAACCATTAAAAAATGTCAATTTATGGAATTTATATTACATGACATTTAGGGAGCTGTTCGCATGTGACGTCATAAAATTGAAACTTTGAACCTTCATGACTCCGTTATTCTTTGGTGGATTTTCACCAAACTTTTACTAATATGTTTCTCTCATTATTCTGCGTTTATTAAAACCAACTTGACGTCAAGGTGAACCTTGCCTTTAATAAATTTGAAGAAAAAACTTTCAATTTGTATTTTTCCAATAAGCTAAGCCTACCTACTTATAACAAATACACATGTTTTTAATGAATTCAGCTGTAAAGTATATAGTGTTGTATACTATATTTCTTTAAGAAAACTATTCCTCCGGCGTTTTTATCATCCCCCGCCTCAGCTCAACTTAGAATTTACACTTGAAGATTCTTTGCAGGAAAATGATTTATTCGCCCAATTATTAATGTATAAGCGTTTTTTATTACTTGAATATTCCAGCTTACACTTTATGTAAAAAATAGAAAAGAGCATGATTACTCTTTCAATTCATAGGCGATATATAGTATTGGTAAACAGGAAGATAAATAAATACATAGATAAAAAATGAATGAATAAATAAATGAATGAATAAATAAATTAATAAATAAACAAATAAATAAATAAACAAACAAATAAATAAATAAACAAATAAATAAATAAATAAATGAATAAATGTGTAATGTGTGACGTCGTGTGAGCATTGTTGTACAGTGGTACAAGACGATAAACAACTCACCTTTACCTTTTAAATAGATAAATAAATAAATAAATAAATAAATAAATAAATAAATAAATAAATAAATAAATAAATAAATAAATAAATAAATAAATAAATAAATATCAACACCAGTTCTCTAACTGCCGTACGATAAGTAGTTATTTTGCAAAAAAAAAAAGCGAGGGTGGCCTAGATTATCCGACAATTACCAACATTTGATCACAAATATGTAATAAAATATAAAACCTTTCTCAGTATTGCCACAGAAGAAAATGTAATTTGAAATCATAAAATCAGTCTGGTGCTCACTATTTGTAGAGATTTCATGCGCAATATTTTCCATGCTGCAAAAATAAACTTAAAGAAGTTTGTAGAACATGGTACACGCATTCGATAGCCCGTTACTAGCACAAATATGAATTGCATCAGTGGCGGATCCAAGGGGCGAATCTGGGGAGGGTCCTCTAAAAATTGCGTCAGTTCTCCACTACCTCTTAGGCCAGTTTACAGTATTATTGATTATTTTATTCTCGTCAGCTAAAAGTGATTGTACGGACCTGTCCAACCAACTCTCAATCAAGTGACTTTAGCTCCCCTCCCTTTGAAAATCCCGGATCCGCCACTGATTTCCAAAATTTCAATATCATAAAGTCTACATGTAAATTCATACACTGCTTTATATGTCAAGACCAATGCCAATCGCTTACATCAATCCATATCCCAAATCAGTGCAAAGTGAATATCGAGGTAGCCTATTAACATGCCTTTTTAAAACCTTTTTTCTCCCTAGTCCTTATACCAAGGCGGCAGCAGGTGGCAGGTGGAGTCTGAGAATCAGACTGATTGCGAGCATATAGCGAAATACTTTGACTATATAGTCTAACTTTCCAGTCTCACACTTTTCTAATTGTATATTCTGCTTTAGGATTAGGGTGAAAAATAAAAGTCTAAAAGTTAGACTATTGCTGTATCTCCAATCCGCCCTTCTTGGTATGGATACTCGATAACCTCTCTGATCTGTCCCGTTGTTAGACATGTTAAGTTTCATAAACATTAAACACACCACATAAATGTCACATATCCACGAAAATAAAACAAACCGACCAGGAGGACCCCCCCCCCCTACTACCCGCACCCCTGGTCCTAGTGGTCCTACTCGTAGGGGAAAATAGTTGAAGGGCAAAACTACTCACTCAAATAATTCACAATTTTATGGCGAGTCATTTTATCCTATGCTTCAGCCAACATCATATTGCACTGATTTTGTATATTTGCGAGCGGTGTACGGCAATTAAGTGTAGACCATAATACAGACTTTTTAAACTTTACACGTTTTACTGTCTTTTGTTTGAACGTACTACTAGTATATAAACATCCATTTCACTCATGAAAATTGAAGTATTTTGGACGAAAGTTCCAACATAATGATAGTGAAGTATTCACTTTGATTTTTTTAACGAACCGACATGTTGGGCGATGGAATGATCCACTCCATGGTCTTCTCACAAAACTTTAAACAACTGCCATAACCATGATAACGAAAAGTCTCCGCTTTGATAACCCTCCCTATAACCTGAAATTTCTCGGGTTCTCCAACCCTCGAATTTTAATTTGTGTCCTCTTGGGATTTCCACTCTCGCTGTAAAGTACTGGGACCGTTCACCCTTAACCCAATCCTTGATATTACACTATAGCATTGAAAGTGATGATAAATTGTCTGATTGAAATAAAATTTCGGAGGACCAAATTTAATTTTAATTGATCTTGAGCCATTTTTTTTTTTACTAAGGAGGCCATTTATTTGTTATCTTGACCTTTAATTAAAGTTTGAACGAAATAAATCGACCGAGAAATACAGAAAAGTAATGTTCTGGAAACAATACAATACACAAATTATTTCAAACGGAGGCACATGGCACAGGGTCAACCTGTAGTATTGGCAGCTACGGCGTTAAGTGATGGCTAACATTGTGAAGCTTCAATTTAAAAAAATTGTCGAACTTGATAATCTGAGCTACATAGTAGTGTCAAATGGACAAATAAAACACCCCTATAAACAAAGTTTGGAAGTTACAACTGCCATGGCAAGTTATACATGAATAAACAGATAAAACTCGGGGCGAGTTTTATTAACCTAGGTGCACACACAGTAAGTCTATGGGAGGAAATGGGCAAGTGAATCTGGTCAACTTACGATTTTCACTTTTTTAAAGCACTAAATAATCATTTTGAAATACAATTTTTTCAGGGCTGCATTTTTAGACCTCATCAAAGACACTGGTAGCATGGGGAATCATGCGGTTCAGATTTTTTTTAACTGTGGTAAATGTTAGCCAATACCTTTAATCCATCTTCATCCATACGGCCACTAATCCATCTTATAGGCAATAAACAATGGTCTATAGCACAGGTGATTAAGACCCTACATGTAATGGAATTACCACACTCTGTTAACTCCAAGATAAGAATCTCCTATATGTTAGCAAATTTGGGGTATAGATTCTAAGCGGCCAATTTTCGTCATGAATATTTTAGATTTTGTAAGAAAGAAATAACAGATTTTCATAACTGAATAAAAATATAGTATCTGTGGCATTTAAGTGTTATTTTAAATGTATATAATAATGATTATATTAAACTGGTTTCTTCATTACTATTGTTTCCAATAATTGAGTTGAATTGAATTTAATATTTACTTCTCTGCATAAAACAGTGTATATCAAAACAATAGCAATAGCAATAGCAATATATGTGCGTCGGTGTGTGTGTGTGTATGTGTGTGTGTGTGTGTGTGTGTGTGTGTGTGTGTGTGTGTGTGTGTGTGTGTGTGTGTGTGTGTGTGTGTGTGTGTGTGTGTGTGTGTGTCGTGTGTGTGTGTGTGTGTGTGTGTGTGTGTGTGTGTGTGTGTGTGTGTGTGTGTGTGTGTGTGTGTGTGGGTGGGTGTGTGCGTGTGTGTGTTGGCTGAAGAGTGGCCTAGTAATTACGCGTGATTCATATAGTTATTTGCACAAGCTAAAACGTATTCATACACTGTATGGTCCATTCGAGTTTTTCCTTGCATAATTCTACGTTTCACTTGTGTACACATAAACATACGCTCCTTTGACACTTGAACATGTTAACAAAAGTGTAAATAAATGGAAAATAATGTCACACGTGCGAATTTTACCGGCTGAAAGTGCATGACGATATTCGTTGTTACATCAGTCCTTCAAAAATGTCTCTCGGAGATTTTCGTTTATTTGGACTTCTAGAGTTGTCCACAAATTTTATTCCGTTTAGCGCTCTCCAATTTTGCGGTAGCGGCAATGTAAACATGCGCTGGAAATCGGACCTGCGAGGGACCCACAACGAGTTGTGATCTTTTGTAAGCGGATAGGCCCGTTAGGCCGGGTCTATCTCGCAAGGTGTGACAATCGGGGTACCCTTGAGTGACCTTGGTTGACCTTTCATGACACACCCGCCTTTCACCTGATCCCGCAGACGACATCGACGTCTACGCGCGCGCTGAGCGCATCTCTCACCACAACCAAACAGATACTCGAAGAACTTAAAGGTTCACCGGAGTTGCAGACACCGAGCAGCACAATCAGCTATGAAGCTTCGTTAAAGTACTCTTTGTGCTAAATGATAATTTATGGTACTCAAAGGGATTCCTTTCATAACATGACACAATTTCAGTGTTTTAACTTATTTAACTTATTTGAAACGTAATCCAGAACGTTCACACATAGTGAACAAAGCTCAGAACCTTGAACCATTTATATGTATATCCAGTTTTTTCATTGAGCAAGGATTTCAAAATATTCCCAATAACTCCTGTTTAACCACTTAAAACTCTTATGTGCAAAAATGAAAAAAAGAACATAAAATACAAAGACAATCACGAAAATTTGAAGCAGAAATGTACTTATGTTTTTCGAGAATTATCCGGTGCACAAAAATGTGTGCATCGCGGCAAAATTTGGTCCTTCCGTGGTCCATTTTTGACGAAAAGGCACGCCCTCATCATAAATCCTGGCAACGGGCCTAATAACAACTTCAATTAATTCCATTTTTTTCGAAAAGTATGACTCTATCATTACTCTGATTATACTAAAGTTTTATTTCAAAATACAGTATTGCTCCAATGAACGAACAGTTGCCCCACTCACCAACATCGCAGAAATCGGGTTTTTTTATATCGTTTTCTATATGTGGTGTAATCACTTTTGTCGCGTGAACACATCAAATTGTTGTTTTTAAACATTTGGACAATGAAATAAATTGAAATTGAAATTGAAATTGAAATCATCAATGCTTGTGCAAGCATCTTTGTGGTGTAAAGATAATACCCAAACTCTTTGTATGAACATACACTGACATGGATTTAGTGGATCTATATATAGTGTACTGGTTAATAATGGAAAATCTTTCATCAAAATTCCACATTTCATTGGTTTCCAGGGGAAAGTATATTATATTTGCATTTAAATGTGGGACTAATTCACTTCAAATGTAATAGATAGATGTAGGATTGACAGTTTTAAACAGGTGAAGTTTCCACCTATGTACCCCTCAGTTACACTATCAACAATTGACATTGACCCACATATTGATTTTTGACAGTACTTTGTCAGCAATGGGGATTTATGTGGAAGATTTGTTAAAAACGAAGTGTTCTGTTGTTTTCAACTACTCTCTCCTGTACTATAGTGACATTTTCAGAATACCATCTGTTCACAGAAGGTTTGAAAACAGTTGATATTAAAATTATCTTGTTCTGCAGGTACTCAATCTTATCTTTTACTCTGTATTAACAAGTGAACTGCCGCGTGCCACATAAATTTAAGAGCATTTGAAGTTGCTCTATGAATATAGCCATCTGTAAAATTAGTGTCAACAAGAAGAAGTACCTCTTTATCGCTGGAAATGATATGGCTCTGACATGATTCTTCATTTTCCTAGCCCCTTTTTTTGTTAAGATATCGTTGTTGTTTTTCTCATTGCTGTTCCCATAAACAACGGGCTAGTCTGTTGCCATTGACTTGTGATTGTTTGTGCTGATTTGCGAAGATAACCAACTAAGAGTTATTTATTAATGGTTCATACAAGTACCACTTCTGTAAATAAGACACTCATGCGTGTCTTTGTTGAAGCATGGACCCTACTGTACACAGTCATGTAGCTCATATAGTTGAGTAAGGGTGTCGATAATGGGAGGGGGGCGGGCAGTCGCCGTCAATTATATTTTTGGGGGTGGGGGGAACATATATCAATTTGCCACCCCCTCCCCCCCCCCCCAACTAATTTGGACACCTTAAAACATTCATAAAACACAATGCAGGGATACGTTTAAAAAGCATTGCAACGTGTAAGGCACTGCGAAATCATTAATCTTAACACCATGCTCAATTTTCTTACTTATCGCCCCCCCCCCCCCAGATCCGAAAAATGAATCAACCACTCTGTAGCTGACGGAATTCAAGCAGAACCAGTGTCATCGACAGCTACCGGGTAACGTTGTGCAGAAGAACCAATGTGACGTCTAGCCATTATACTGACTCCATGACGGTATTCTGTAGTAACTGGAAATACTATGGATGGAATAAAAACGTAAAGATTTGAAAGATTTGGTCGAGTTTGCTACCATCATATCACCATAGTGTTTTGTATCAAGAGTCAATTGAAGTTATTCAAGTCACGTTTCGTGTTGTGCGTTAATCAAAATTAGGCCCTACTTCATTTGAATAATTATGCGCAAAGCTCGGATAATTCAAACTCAGCAAGGCTATGAATTAGCTTATGACACGTGCACCCCCGAAAAGTGTGTAACTCTAACCAACATATTTTAAGAAATGTTTCGTCTGATATCGTCGGGTCTAATCAGTTGGAGTAAGAAGATATGGTTAGTTTTGATTGAGCAGTTGTCACGTGGAATAGCGAGGGTTCGTTCGGCAGGCTGCATCATCGGCCCTTATCGTTCGGAGGGCACGGTCGTTATATAGCACTGCCCGGAGGACCCACAAAAAATCGGCCGCGTTTAATGGGGATGTTCCTAGGGCTAGTTCTAGCCAAAATATTAGGACTCGGGTTGAAGTGAACGAATGTCATCGATTTGGGGGAGAGAAAAAAGTTCTCCTTGCGCTCGAGCTGTCAAACAGATGTAATTAGCGCCTAGCCAGGGGTTATTAATAGAGACAGACATTCGCTGGAGGGGCAGAGTAGGGACGATTTAATCAGGCCGTGAGCGGCGGGGCGACCCTCCGAACCCAGGCCGGGGTTTTGGCCCGCGATTAGACAGCCCGGGCGTCCGCAGCTATTTCTCATATTTTGCGTCTTCTGCTTCATTAACAGGCTCTGTGCGTTGACTTTGCGACGATTAAAATAATTGATGCCGGCAGATACACGAGTGATACCTGGCGGGGCTTTTTCTTCTTCTCCCCCCATCTCGTGCTCTCGTCTATCTTATCCATAACCCCGCTTCAACCTTGCTAAACCATCTCCGTCCATGAAGAATATGCAATATAATTCCGAGCTCCAAGTACACCGCGCAGCCTGCGCCAGCCGCGCGCCACAAGGGCTCAGAATGACGCGTCCCCCGTTGACGAACGTGTTTTGCTTCTCGCCCGTGGCGTCAAAATATATAACGTTTGGAACACTCCATATCAAATTACCTTTTGTTCCTATGCTGTAATTACATTGCGAATTTATGGGGAAGGCGATTTCTTCTCACCTTTGTGAGTATATTCGTTTATGAATAAATTTTCTCAAACCGTAGCCGTGATAAAACCGCGTCGATATCATAGTGAATTCAGTTTTCTGAGTTACAACCCGTAATGTTTACTTCTTTCAGTAGTGTGTGGCAGTTTCTTCATCTTCTAAATTTCTTAGGAAAATGAGTAAACGAGGTTAATCTATATAGGAATTAATTCAGAGAGCAAAGGATATTTCGAGTGAATTTAACTCGTCCAAAATTCCACTCTTTATGGAATGGATTTTAAGGCATTTATGGATATGATTTGTTTCTAAGATAAACTGTACCCCATTAGTTGAACTTATCACAATTTGACAAACGTGAAATTCGGACTATAAGTTATGCCTCGTAAAATATTAGAAGTGTTATTGTAACATTCTTGTCATAGCCTCGTGACTTTGAAGTGTTTTTCCCACATGAGTGGAAATAATGAAGTCACGATTAATTCGACACAACGATCTGCAAATGCTCCCTTAAAATCACCGCTGCAATTTCACTTTCTTCTACTAATATTTCTACTAAGACAACAACAACAAATACTACTACTTCTACTACTACTACTACTACAACTACTACTACACTACACTACTACTACACTACTACACATTGTAAACTACACAACCTACTACGACCTTCACTCACTACTACACCACTACACACTACTAAACTGCTATATACCACACTACTTACGACTACTACTACTATACATGTACTCTACACTAAATGCTATTACTAAACTGGCACTAACTTTACATACTACTACTACCACTTTACACGAACTACTACTACTACTTTACTACTACACACTACACAACTACTACTAACTACTACATTATTTTGTAAAAATAATCTACTATACTACTCTACTACTACACTGGCTACTTACTCCTTACAACTTCTACTCTACTGCTGCTAGCTGCACAACTTGTTTTGCTGCTGATAGAGATTATGATCAGAAAACCCAGCCAGGAAGTTACGAGTGCTAACGATCGGAATCTATAGTTACCAAGTAATATATAGAATCCTGACTTCCTCTGTTGTTACACAACTTCATACAAATCGTCCATTACATTTCAAACAATATCGAACGCTTCGAATCCCAAAATTTTAACACGTAGTCTATACTCTTACTAAATAGCCTATCATTTAAAACAAAACAATACAGCGTGTATCCATATCAAGACGCAACCTGTAGCCAAATACGAAAGACAAACCAAAAAGGAGACAATTATACCGCAAGTCCATTAGTTGCATCAGATACAACTCACATCGTTATTTCTGGTACAATCATTTGACATCTCGCTGCAAATATCAAAAAACGCGGACCAGATTTTTTTTTTTTTTTTTTTTACCCATTTTGTTATATCTTTCTTTAGGGTCAAAACACGCATGCTTCTTGCAACCACCACCATTCCTTTACGTCTCAATAGTCTGATCATCACACGTTGCTACGCTGTTGCACTCTACGTTACATCATTCATCGTGTGTAACAAAGACGTTTTACACCTAACAAAAACTCGCTGATTGAGGAAAAAGGAAAAATGGTCGATAATCAACGCCAGATATAAACGCCATAGTCACCGCACGCGTGATGTCATTGCTCCATATGCGTTACACCAATAAACAGCGTTCGATTCCCCAATACGCGAGACAATCTGGAAAATGCTAAAATTCGACATTAACCGGGTGAACTGAATACATGTCATCGACACACATCATTTTTTCGGACTGAACGAAAAAAAAAAAGTCACTAAGTGAGAGGACAAAAAAAATTCGCTGAAAGAGAGAGAGGGAATAAAAGTAATTGAGCAAATAGACCGATCGATGAACGCTTTTTCTATTAATTTGAACTTGGCTCAGATTAACAACGAACATTTCACATCCCGACGATACCGCAAATAAAGAACCGGCCCGCGCTTTTTCCGGATCTTCATACTAACAACTCTGCGCTAGCTAAAAACCTCCGATCAACATCTACCCCTCCCTCACTTCCTTCCAATTCCTCTTGCCCCCTCACTCTCTTTTCTTACCTTGGGGGTGCTTGTGTCGAAATATGCGGTAACATCAATCCTCTGATGAACGGAAAGTCTTCAAAGCCAAACCGTTGCTGCCAGGGCCCCTTCTTAGCTTCAGAGAATTTTGCGCTAGTTACGCATTGTCTTTTGAATTGCATGTCACTACCAATATTACCACATCTAACATGTGCGGGAAAATAATAAATCACCGGCTGATATTCAATTTTCATTAAGTACGCTGGTCAAATAATCTGTCACATATTACTTATATCTTCTAAGCTATCATCCTCGATTTATCCCAGATGGGCCTTGTCAGCATAAAATATGTTCATGTTTACTGTTTTATTAACCTGCGTTTCATTTCATTATATTTTATTTTCATTTCCACACATAAAATAAGTTAGTACATGTATAACAAAATGACACAGAGAAAATCGTCACGTAATTTCAGTTGCAAATACAATAAGAAAATATAATGTAAACAATTTATAATAATCATAATACATTCATTATATTTGAAATATCAATATACAATGTTTTCTTCTCATTTTATTAAATTTGTTTATTTTCGACTTCTGAGAATAAAATCAACAATGTAAAAATAGCATGAAATATTTTATAAAAGCATTGATAACAAAGCTTAACCCTGATATCTAATTATTGAAACAAAATATTTGGAAACAGGACTCTGCGATGTAATAGATTTTTCATTTGTCTCTCTCTGTATTTCAGATCGCAACTGCTGATCTATAATTTTTTTTAAATCGCATATTACATCGCGTTTTCACCTCTCTGAATAATCCCTTTCATTCACTTAATAATAATGATAAAAATGTCCGCCTTGGACCATTTAACATATCAATGTCAGAATTGTGAGCTGTGTTATTTGTTCCTGTGTTCATCGTGTCAATGCCGGTAACCAGTGATAGCGTATTGTCGCAGCCCGGATAGCTGTAGATGGCGGGTTCGAATTCTGGTTCATTTTTTCTGACACGTTTGTTAAAAAAAATATATATATAAACACAACAAAAAAAGTAACTACCCCCTTTTTCAAAATACTATAACTTTAAAAAAGAACGGTGTTGAGCACAATAATTTGGCAAGGATGTTCCTGCACTAATTGACTAAATTCTGTGAGAAAATGTGGTTGATCCGTCAAGTCATGCATGAGTGAGCACATATTGAAGGCAAAAAGTCACTTTTCAAAAGTCACAAGGGTCATTTTTTTGGGAGGGGGGGGGGGTTTGATGCAGGATTTTGACAAATTTTGTTTCTGGTGAATGATTAATCGCTATTTATGTTAATCATCTATCGTTTGATCCTCTCATATGCCCTTTGGCACTTTTTGCATATTTTACGCTTCGGTAAGCGTAATTTAAAAATGTCCACCCTTTCTCGATTTTGAAATTGTAAAATCCATTAAGTTTACGCAAAAAATTTCAATCCGAATTTTTTTGGCAAAATGTATCTTTATACGTGTTGTAAAAACATAAGAGGTTGTAACCATGACATGGTTGAGTGAGCACACTTTATAAATAAAGGAAAAAATGTCATTATTTACCATTATTTTGGCATAATATATGACTCATGTGACTTTTGAAAAGTGGCATTTTTACCTTTAATGCATGCTCATTCATGCATGACCCAACTGACCAATTACATTTTCACACAGAAGTTAGTCAATGAGTGTAGGAACGCTCTTACCAAATTATTTTGCACAAACTTGTTTTGTTTAAAAGTTATGGTATGTTGAAAAGGGGGGTAGTTACTTTTTTGTTGTGTTTAGATCAGCAGTTGCGATCTGAAATACAGAGAGAGACAAATGAAAAATCTATTACATCGCAACAAATAATTAGTTTGCAATTATTTTAAACTTACTACTTCTTCGTGTATTTTTTTTTTACTGGCAATTTGTCTTTGAAGCAACCCGGTCGGAAAGTCACTGTAATTAGTTTTTATTTATAGAATCATTTACTTCCTTAGGTGTTTGTTTTTGTAACTATTGGGTATATTAGCAACTTTGTCAAATTCGTTATGGTTTTTATATACCACAAAAAAAAAAATCCGAATCAAAATCAAAATCAAATCAACGATTTACATCTTAAAGTCTACCCAACAAGTTAACATTGTGGAGCTTCAATTTAAAAATGTCAAACATTGATACCCTATCTGAGCTACGTAGTGGTTCTAAAATTGACAAATAAACATCCTGGAATACAACAGTTTGGAAAGTTATGCTGCCACTGGCAAGATACGCATGAATAAACAATTACCACTGAGGTGGAGTATAAAATAGCCTACATCCACACACAGTAGTCTTTGGGAGGAAATGAGGCAAGGTGATTCCGGTCAACGTGAGTACTCATATACTTGTTTGAAGCACTAAATAATCACTTTGAAATACAAGTTTTTCAGGACTTCATTTTTAGACCTTATCATATACAATTAGAGCATGGAGGATTGTGTAACTCACATTTTTTAAACTGTGGTCATTTTTAGCTTGTGTCTTTAAGCAATAATAACTACAATAATTAATAATGCTTCACTTTTAATTGTCTTTCTTCTTTCGTAGATATTATCCAGGTTGCATAACATGTTCTTTGATGCATCCAAAAATCAAATAAAACTAAATCTGTTTGTTCAGTTGAAATATATTTGCTCGATGGACATGTCATCACTTAGCTGGAAGTACACATGTTTAATTTGACGTTTCTCTAATTTATTATTTGCCTCCAAAGTAATACGGTTTTAATTTTACAGAAGATTATTTTTCGCCATCACCATACACGTATGGCTGACATTGGTCAAATCCACACCGCATTTGTCAGTTTGTAGTTTTATCTTCATCCTCGCAAAGTCGTATTTGCAGAACGTCTTACTCTAATTTACATCTGTCCGTCACTTGTTAAACAAAAAACCCCTGATTTACTTTCATTTGCATCCTGGTCAAATGAAATGATTTATATTGCTGGCACGATGTGGGGAAACGGTAAATGAAATATTACAACAGATTGTGTTGACCAAAATGATTAGCGGTCGAAAGATCCATCTTAAAACCCGCGCGCGCGACCCACGGACGATCGACCGGGCTAACCTCCATGTATAGTCTGAAATAACTTAATTTGGTTGTAATTACCAAGACCATAATCGATATCAGATATCCCATGATGACGTATATCAGGCTCATTCATCCCGCCCCAACAACTTGAAAATGATTGAACTACTTTGAAATATTATGTAACAGTAATGATCCATATCTGTGCCGCATCTATACAGCGTGTTTCAAAAAAAAATGTGCAAGTCAAAAGTACCCTCTCTGGCAATTAGACAATATTGTTGTGACTGATGCTTACATCAATGTCAAGGGCATAGTCCTATCTTTTAAATGCCGTTTGTTTTGTTTGATTTGCTCATTTTAATCTGGAGATATGTTAGGTTAAAAACGACAGGGTAATATCATATTGTACCACATATAAACACAACAAAAAAGTAACTACCCCCTTTTTCAAACAACCATAACTTTTTAACGAAGTGAGTTTTAGCCAAATAATTTGGCAGGAGTATTCCTGCACTTATTGACTAACATCTGTGTGAAAATGTGAATGTCAAGTCATGCATGAGTGAGCATGCATTAAAGGCAAAAATGTCACCTTTTAAAAGTCACAATGGTCATTTTGGGGAATTTATGATGTAGGATTTTGACAAATTTTGTTTCTGGTGAATGATTAAGCGCTATTTATGTTAATCATCTATCGTTTGACCCCCTTACACCTCACCTGGCACTTTCGCATATTTCACGCTCCAATGAGCTCAATTGAAAAATTTCCATATTTCTCAATTTGGAAATTGTAAAATCCATTAAGTTTATTGAAAAAATTGAAATCCGGTATTTTTCAGCAAAATGTATCTTTACATGTTGTACGCACATACGAGGTTGTAACCATGTCATGGTTGAGTGAGCACACTTTATGAACAAAGCAAAAAGTGCCATTATTTACCATTATATTGGCATAAGAGATGACTCTTGTGACTTTTGAAAAGTGACATTTTTGCCTTTAATGCATACTCACTCATGCATGGCTTGACGGATCATTCATATTTTCACATAGATGTTAGTCAATAAGTGTAGGAATACTCCTGCCAAATTATTTGGCTAAAACTCAATTCGTTAAAAAGTTATGGTTGGTTGAAAAAGGGGGTAGTTACTTTTTTGTTGTGTGTACAAGAGGAGAGCCACTGACTGTAGTAAAAGTGACACAATTGTGATTTTATCGTGTCGTTGTTAACTAAACATATCTCGAGATTTCAACAAATAAATTTAGCAGAACAAACGCCTTTTGAAAGTTAAGACTGTGCTTTTTCACGTTGATGTAAGCATTGTCATAACAGTGTTTTCAAATTGCCAAAGAGGGTGCTTTTCACTTGCACAATATTTTTTGAGACACACTGTAT
>JZLH01S0415459.1:7147-32659 GCA_001188425.1 Eucidaris tribuloides | reverse complement strand
AGTACAATTCCAATCGCGCAATGCTACCGGAAGGCAGTAACTGATGAGTCATTGCTGATGCACTAAAAAATTTAAATAAGCAGAGTGAAATTAGCATATTTGTGTTCTGATATATTAAGCGAGGACTAATAACATCTACAGGTGGCACAATGGCGAATAGGTGAGATTTTAGTGATTTTTTTAAGTGCAATGTATACAATTGCTTATTTTGGACATTTAGCGGAGGTTCTGCATGTTATCTTGAACGGGCCTTAACTTTTTAGAGCTGGAAAACATCCAAATCATGTTTTTTATTGGAGAAGCAACTATATGTTCCTTCACACTGCTCGATTAAGAATCAGCATACTTTCAGATTAAATGTTGAGAAGTGTTTGAGGTTGCTGCAGTTAAACATAGGTTTCTATGGCCTCCTGAAAGGTGCACGACTTAACTGGAGACTAGAAACCGCCAGGTTCGTTCTGCTGCAAAGTGCAAGGGGTATTAATGTTGAAACGACTTATTCATTCTGAACTTCTAAAGGCAAATTTCAGACTATAAATTCTCTAATAAAGGTAGAATAGGAAATACGGCGCTGGTTTTGTAAATTGCGTAGCAATTGGGATTTACCCGTTTACGGGGAGACAACATTGTGCTGTATAAGGTGAATCATATCTCACGTGTAATTATACAAATTGTGCCACAGTATATAATTGATTGATACAGATTAGGAGTTGAAAGGTTATTTCATGAGCAAATCTATGCACCAATTCCTTATGGAATATCCATTTGTTACTTACCTGTCAATTCAGCAATAAGGTGTGTCTCTCAGATTCAGCTGCATGTCTGGATTAAAAGAGTGGGGGGGGGATAACCTGCTGCAGAATGGGGGGGGGTTTACAACCCTTAGAATAGTATTCAGCCTATAATTTGTTGTTCATTATAACCACATATGAGAGATAAAGTAGTGAATGGAAAACTGCTAACTTTGTTACTAATAGACATTTGATCATGGCATGGAGTAAGATATGAATTCACAACTGACGTTCTGGACCCTACTCCTCCAATATTTATTAGTAACTAAAACAAAGACTAGAGCCTAGATACCCACCCTCCACCCTCACATATATAATTGCATACACAGATGCATGCAATACGTTGGATTCTACTGAACTGAAAAACAGCAATGTGGTGTAGTTTGGGGAGGATGGGGGGGGTGGGTAGGTGGTAAGGTAGGGTGATTGTTGGGGTATGGGATGATGTGAGTGTGATCAATTTTAGGTTGATTTTTTTTTGGGGGGGGGTCTGTTGATTCAGGTATGGCCATCAAATTACTTCACAGATATAGCCAATGAGCAAAAATACATCAAGTCCTGGTTATTTCTAAATCCAGGCAAGAATTACACTTGGCTCTATAATTCTGTCTGTACCTTTGTTACCTGCTTTTTATAACATATTTTCTTTTATGAACTGCATGAAACTGAATGTATGGTAACTCAGAACAAACTGCATTAACTGATCGACCACACTCCAAAGATCAAACCAGGCTAAGCATCATGCATAGACAGAGAAGTGAATAGATGCATATAGCCACTTGTATAAGAGATGGTAGGGGCGGTGGGGCTCCTCAGTTTACTAGCCATGTTGATGTGCAATGTCTATCATGAATGAAGTAATAACATATCGTCTCGTATCAGATGGGTAGAAAGAGACTTTCGATCATAGTGATTATTCTATAGGGCGCACGTAAATTCAATCGGCGCAATAGCCTACCCGGAAGGCAGATAAAATGATAGTCATTGCTGATGCAAAATATTTAAAATAAGCAGAGTGAAATTCCATATTTATTTGTTCTGATAATTACGCGAGAACTAAATTCTAAAGTTGACAACGTTAGAATCAGGTATAGTATTTTTAGTGATTTTTAGTGGGCAATGTAAAATTGGGCTATTTTTGGCATTAGCAAGGTTCTGATGTAGTCTGAACAGAGGCGCTATTTTTTAGAGATGGAACATGCACAAATATAGTTTTTATTGGAAGCGACTAATTCCCTTCACCTGCTTCGATTAAAAATTAGTTTCGATTAATTTGAGAGTTATGAGGTTCTGCATTTACTAGGTTTTTATGAGCCGAAGGTGCGTGTACTTGTACCGGAGACTAGCATACCACAGCGTGTCGCTGACAGAAGTGCAGGTAGTTATCTGTGGAAACGACGTTTTATCTCACTTTTTGAACTTCTAAAGCAAATTGTTAGAAATAATAAATTTCTATTAAAGGGGTAGTCAAATAAGAAACGTGTTACGTGTATATTGGCGTGCAATTATGGGATTTAGACTGTTTAAGGCGGAGACACCATTGTGCGTGTTCATAGGAGGAATCTATACCACGTGTAGATACTATAAATTGTGCCCGTAAAATTGATTGATATGATTAGAAGGTTGAAGGTTATTTCATGAGGCAAATCTTGCAACATTCTCATTTATGGAATATCCATTTTGTTATTACCCTGTTCAATAATACGCAAATAAGGGTGTTCATTCGATTCGCTGCATGTCTGGAATAAAGACTGGGGGGGGGGGTAGACCTTCGGCTTCAGAATGGGGGGGTGGGGGCTGTTACAACACCTTAGAAATTATTTCGCTCATAAATTATTGTGTTCATTACAACAAACTTTGAGAATTACGTGAGTGGGAATGGAAAAAGAAAACACTTTTGTAACTAAATAACATATTTTGACATGGCAGGAGAGTAGATATAACTGTCACAACTGACTACTGGAGCCCCTATCTCGTCCAATATTATATTTTAGTACTAAACAAAGACCAAGCTAATAACCAACCTCGCACCTACAGATATACATTCATAGAACAGATCGCATGCACATACTCGTTGATTTCTCTGACTGAAAACAGCAATGTGTGTTTGGGAGGAGGGGGGGGGTGGGGTGTGGTAAGGTAGGGATTGTGGGGTATGGATGATGTGAGGTGTGCATTCAATGTCAGGTGTGACATTTTTTTTGGGGGGGGGGTGATATTCAGGTCAGTGCATACATTTACATTCACACAGATATATGCAATGACAAAAATAAATCAAATCCTGTTTTAATTTCTAAATCCCCGAATGAACTTACACTGCTTTATATTCTGTTGATGACCTTTGTTTACTGATGTTTTTTTATAACATTTTTTCTTTTATATGTAAATGCAGAAAGACTTTGAATTGTTGTAATCAGGAACAAACTGGCTTAACTGATCTGACCCACGAAATCAAACAAGGCTAAGTATCTCATAGAAGAAAATGTGAACAGGAATGATATAGCACATTGTAAGAGAGTGGGGGTGGTGGGGCTCTCATTTCACTATCATGTTGCTGTGGCAAATTCTATCATTGATAATTCAGTATATAATATTCTCTCAATAAAGGTAAAAGAGACTTTTGATCATAGTGTACTCATAGGCGCGCACTACCAATTGCAATCGCGTCAAGCCTACCGGAAGCAGTATGTCAATTGAGAAGGAATCATTATGCCTGATGCAGCAAAAAACTTCTTTAAAATAAAGCAGAGTGGAAAAATTACTATAATTTGTGGTTCTGATTGTAGTTAAGCGTAGGACGTAGGTATACAGGTATGACAAGTAAGGGAATCAGGGTGTGTAGTATTTTGTAAGTGGATTTTGTTTGAGTGCAATGTTAAAAGTAGTTGGCTATTTGGCATTTAGCAGGTTCTGCTGATGTTGTGGGTGCTTGGTAACCGAGGGCCGCTATACTTATTTTAGAGCTGGAAAAGCATTCACAAATACATGTTTCTGTCTGTGGAAGGAGCGAAGACGATAATGGTTACCTCACCTGGTTCGATTTAAAGAAAAACTAGCGTTTGCGGATTAAAGTGGAGAGTGCTTGGAGGTGTGCTGGAGCATGTAAGCATAGGTTTTCTTAATGGCGCCTGGAAGAGGCTGGTGTCCCTGGTACAGTAGAATAGCACGCACAGCGATTCGTGCGCTGCAGAGTTGCAGGGTGAGTGTAGTGATTGAGAACGAGTTTTATCATCATTCTGAACGTTCTAAAGGGCCCAAATTGTCAGAATAATAAAGTATCTATATAAGGGTAAGTCGACGGATAAAGAATACGATGGATTAGTGTGGTAATTATTGCGTGCATTTGGGATTTTACCTGGTTAGTATGCGGCGAGCCACCATATGTGCGTGTTCAAAAGTGACCTAGTCCCACGTGTAGATCATAAAAGTTGTCAATATAAATTGATTGAATTATTAGAAGGTGAAGGTTTATTATAATAGCATATTGCAACATTTCTTTATGGATATCCTTTGTTTCCATAACGCCTGTTCAAAATTCAACAATAATGGTGTGTCATTTCAGATCAGCTGCCATGCCTCGATTAAGAGAATGGGGGGGGGAGACCTTCCGGCTCGAATGGGGGGGGGGGGTGTTACACCACCATTGTTTTTTTTTTTTTTTTTAATTCTTTTATTTTGTTTTCTTTCTTAAATTAGTATAGCAGCTCATATATGTTGTTCATTAAAACCAACTTTGAGCATACAGTGAAAGAAATGGAAAATACTGATAACACTTTGTACTAAATAAGACATTTTTGATCATGCAGGGAGATGGAGAATAAATGTCACACACTGACATTCTGGAGGCCTATCCCTCCAATATTAATTTTATAACTAAAAAAAAGACTAAGAGACAAGATACCCCTACCCGCTTGCACACGCTCAACATATAACATCATAAACAGATGCATAGCAATACTGGTGGATTTCTGTACTGAAACAGAAATGTGTATATTTGGGAGATGGGGGGGTCGGTAGTGTAAGGTACTGGTGACTTGTTGGGTAATGGAGTTGATTGTGCGGTGTGTATCTCAAGTCAGGTTGATTTTTTGGGGGGGGCTGTTGAGTCAGGTCAGTGGCCATCATTTACTTCGTACTTCACACGATATATGACAATGAGCCAAAAAATACATGAAATCCTGTGTTATCTAAATGCCAAGCGGAAATGAATACACCTTGGCTTCTAATGTGATCGACATTGTTTACTGAGTTTATAGCAAACATATTTTCTTTTATATACATGCATGAGACTTGAAATGTTGTAACTAGGAAAAACTGACATAATATCTGACAGCACAGAAAGAATCAAACCAGCTACAGCTACTCAGTTGACAGAGAAAATATGAATAGGAAGCATATAGCCCACATTGATAAGGAGAGTAGGGGGTGGGTGGGCTCTCAGTTTTAACTAAGCCAGTGCGATGTGGCAAATGCATTCATCTGTATCAGTAAAATATCTTCATCATAGAGGGTAGAAAGAGACTTTTGGATATAGGGTTACTCCTATAGGCGCTGACGTCATAATTCCATCGCGCAATGCCACGGAAAGGCAGTACAATGATGAGGTCATGCCTGGATGCACTATAAAAAACCTTAATAAAAATAAGCAGAGTGGACAATTACATATTGTGTTCTATATATTAAGCGCGAGACTATATACTTCATACAGTTGCACAATGTTGGAGAAATCAGGTGTAGTATTTATGAGTTTTTTAGTGCATTACATATTGTATTTTGGGCATTTAGTGCAGAGGTTCTGCATGGTTAGTCTTGAACGCGAGGACGCTAACTATTTTCTAGAGCTGAAAACATCAAAAATATGTTTATTGGAAGAGTACATAATTTCCTCACAGCGTGCTCGATTCGAAAAATCTACGTTCGATTAAATTTTGAGAGTGCTTTAGTTGCTGCATTTAACATAGTTTTATGGGCCTGAAAGTGCGTTAACTGTATGGAGACTAGCAAACGCACAGCGTTCCGTGGCTGCTGCAGAAGTGCAGGGTAGTTATCTGTGAACGAGTCTATATCAATTCTGAATTCAAAGCCCAAATGTCAGAATAAAATCTCTATATAAAGCGGTAAGTCACAGAAATACGTTGTTAGTGTTAATGCGGGCAATTGGGATTTTACCTGGTTTAGCGGCGGAGAGACCATTGAGCGTTATCATAAGGTGGATCCTTAGTCCCACGTTGTAGATCTAGTACAAATGTGCCACATATAAATTCGATTGAAATGATTAAAGGTTGAAAGGTTTATTCATAGAGCCACCATCTCAACCATTCTCTATGGAATATCCATTTTGTTACCTTAAGCCTGTCAAAATTCAGTCAAATAAGTGTGTCATTCAGAATCAGCTGCCAGTATGGATTAAAGAAGTGGGGGGGGGGTAAGACATTCGCTCCAAATGGGGGGGGTTTACAACACCTTTAGAATTAAGTATTAGCTGCATAAATTATTGTTTGTTCATTAAAACACAAAACTTTGAGAGATTACATTGGAGTGAATGGAAAATTGAATAAACTTGTAAATAAGACATTTTTGATCTATGCAGGAGTAAGATATAAATGTAAAAACTGAACTATTCTGGAGGCCGCCTTATCCTCCCAATATTTAATTTTTAGTAATAAAACAAAAACTAAGAGCCCCAGATCCCTTACCCTCCCACTCACATCTATACAATTCATACACCGATCTGACATGCCATACTAGTGATTCTCTGACTGAACATGTATCGTTTGGGGAGGCATGGGGGGTGGGGAGTGGTAAGAGTAGGGTGATTGTTTGGTTATGGGATGATTGTGAGGTGTGTAATATCAATGTCAGGATGTGAAATTTTTTTTTTTTTGGGTGGGGGGATGTGATTCAGGTCAGTGCCAATCATTACTTAACAACACAAGATAAATCAATCGAGAAAAAATAGCATCAAATTCGTTATTTTAAACAGGCAATGAATTACAACTTGCTCTAATCTGTGATGACTTTTGTTTACTGATTTTTTATAACATATTTTCTTATGTACTGCATGAAGATTGAATGTGGTAACTCAGGAACAACTGCATTTAACATGATATGACCACACCAAAGATAAACAGTCTAAGCTATCTCATAGACAGAGAATGTAAAGCAATGATATAGCCCCATTGTAAGAGAAGAGGGAGTGGGTGGGCCCTCAGTATTAACTAGCGCATGATGCCTGTGGCAATGTCATAATAATTGTAATCAGAATAAATATTCTTCAGAATCAGAGGTAGAAGAGACTTTTGATAATAGGTTAACTCATAGGAGCGCACGTTGAAATAAATCGCGCAATGCTACAGGAAGGCAGTACACATAGGTCATTGCCTGATGCCATAAAAAAATATTTATACAAGAGAGTGGAAAATTACTATATTTTGTGTCGATAATAAGCGAGGACTATAGTTCTGACAAGTTGCACAAGTGGAGAAATCAGGGTGTAGTATTTTTAGTGATTTATTTAGTGCAATGTTACAATTGCTCTTTGGGCATTCAGCAGAGGTTCTCTGAATGTCGGTTTGACCGATGGCGCTTTAACTTTTTTTAAGAGCTGGAAAACATCACATAATATGTTTTTTATTGAAGCTAACATAATTACCTATCACACTGACTTCGATTTAAGATAAAACTTATACGAGTTTGATTAATTTGAGAGTGCTTTGAGGTGCTGCATTTAACAATAGTTTCTATGCCCCTGAAAGGCCGTTAACCTCTGTACTGAGACTAGCAAGCACAGCGTTCGATGCTCAGAAGTGCAAGGTATTTATCGTTGGAAGACGTTATCTCAATTCTATGAAACTTCTAAAAACAAAATTGTCAGAAAATATAATTCTATAAAGGGGTAAGATCAAATAGGAAATACTGTGTGAGTGTGTATTGCGTGCAATTTGGATTTACCCTTTTATACGAGAGGACCCATTGTGCGGTTCATATAGGTTGAAATCTTAGCCAAGTGTAGATTATACAAATTGTCCCAGATAGAATTGATTGCATAGATTATAAGGTTGAAAGGTTATTCATAGCAATCTGCAACATTCTCTTTTATGAATATCCATTTTATACGACATGTTAAAATTACAAATAAGGTGTGTCATCAATCACCTGCCATCCTGGATAAAAGAATGGGTGGGGGAGAACCTTCGGACTTCAGAATGGGGGGGGTGTTACAAAAAAGACTTGAATTATATTCCTCATAAATTAATGTTTCTCTAAAACCAAAACTTGAGATACGGATGAAATGCAAAACCTGAATAACCTGTAACTAAATAGACTTTGATCATAGCAGTGAGAGTAAGATAATAATGTCCAACTGACATTACTGGAGCCCTATCTCACATTCAAATAAATTTTTAATTTTACTAAACAACTAACCTAGAGCATAGATACGCTACCTCCTGCCACTCACATATAAATTCATAACAGATCTCATGACATAAACGTTGATTTTCTGATGAAAACAGCAATTGGTGTAATTTGGGAGATGGGGGGGGGGGGTAGGGGTAAGGTAAGGGTGATTGTGGGGTAGTGGGAGGGATGTGAGGTGATGTATTCAATTCAGTGATGTGATTTTTTTTTGGGGGGGGGGCTGTTGATCGGTGTGGCAATCAATTAACTTACACGCAGATATATGCAATGACAAAGATACATGCAATCCTGTGTATTTCTAATCCTGGAGCAATGAATTACACGTTGGCTTCTATATTCTGTTGAGACCATTTGTTCTGATGTTTTTTAATAAAATTTTTCTTTTTATGTCACTGCATGAAGAATTGAAATGTTGTATCAGACAATGCTAACTGATCTGCCACACCCAGTCAAACACTAAGATATCATCATAGGGAATGTAATAGGAATTCCTATAGCCCACATGTAAAGAGTAGAAGGTGGGGGGGGCTCACAGTTTTAAACTCGCCATTGCATTGCAATGTCATATATTAGTACCAGTAATAATTATTATCAAAAGAGGTAGAAGAGACTTTGGATCATAGAGTTTACTATAGGGCGCCGTCACAATTCCATCGGCATGCCTCCGGGAAGGCAGTAACAATGATGAGGTTTGCCTGGATGCACTAAAAAAATCTTTTAAATAAGCAGAGTGGAATACCATATTTGTGGTCGATATTATAAGCGAGGACTATAGCTCTACAGGTTGCAACAATTAAAGAAATCAGGGTTGTAGTATTTTTAGTGATTTTTTTATGCAATACAAGTTGGTCTATTTGGGCATTTAGGAGGGTTTCATGCATATGGTTAGCTCTGAACGCGAGGCGCTTAACTTTTATAGAGCTGGAAAATCATCACAAATCATGTTTATTATGGAAAGCAGAAACATAATTCCTCTTACATGCTTCGATTTAAGAAAAATCTACGTTCGATTAAAATGAGAGTGATTGAGGTTGCTGCATATGAACATAAGTTTTCTATGGCCACTGGAAAGGTGCAGTGACCTGTATTGGAGAAAGCAACCGACAGCGTTTGTCTGCTGCAGAAAGTGCAGGGTATATATCTGTGAAACGACGTTTAGCTCAATTTCTGAACTTCTAAACAAATTGGTTCCCCCCAATATAAATTTCTATAAAGGGTAAGTCAAATAAGGAATACTGTATATGGTAATTGCTGCAATTTGGGGATTTACGCTGGTTACGCGGCGGAGACACCATTTGTGCGGTTCTGAAGTGAAATGCCTTAGTCCACACGTGTAGACATAAAAAAATTGGGCTCAACAAGTAATAAATTTGATGAATATGATTGAGTGACAGCTGAATTATATGAAGCAATCTCAACCAATACTCTTTTATGTAAATCTATTGTACCATTACGAGACACTTCCAAAAATCGACAATAAGAGGGTTAATCAGAGTACAGCGACTGCCATGACCTGGGATAGCAAAAAATGGGGGAGGGGAGTGACTCGGGAGTTCAGAATGGGGGGGGAGTGTTTAAGACACTTTAGAAATAGATAGCACATAATAAATTATTGAAGTTTATGTTCATCTAAAACACAAAACTTTGGAAGATAAACAGTGAAATGGAATGAAAACCTGAATACAATAACACTTGTAACTAATAGAATTTGACATGAGGGAATGAGATATAAAATGTCACAACTGACTTACTGGAGCCCTATACCTCCTATATTTAATTTATAAAATAAAACAAAGACCTAGTAGCCTAGATAACCTACCTCCACTCACTAAAATTCCATACACATATTGCTGCATACGTGTGGATTTTGATCAAAAACAGCAATGGGGTGTGTTGGAGGAGGAATGGGGAGTAAGGTGGTAAGGTAGGGTGAATTGTTGGTGTATGGAGGATTGTTGAGAGTGTGATATAATGAGTGTGTGATATTTTTTTATGGGGGTGAGTGATTCAAGTCAGTGGGCATACAATTTACTCGAAAAGCGATAAGATAGCAATGACAAAAATAACCAATCCAATTCCTTGTAATTAAATCTAAAATCGCAGGCATGAATTAAACCTTGCTCTAAGTAATTACGGTATGATGATTGTTTAAGGATGTTTTATATAACTATAATTTTATCTTTTTATGTAAAAGCATGAAGACTGAAATGTTTGTATCAGGAAACAAAGCATTAATTGATTGAACACACCAAGAAAAACCAGCTAGCTATCTCATAGAAGAGAATGTAATAGAATGCATATAGCCACATTGTAAGAGAAGGAGGTGGGTGGGGTGGGTCCTCTTGTTTTAACATAGCCATGTTGCCTTGGCAAATGGAGTATTGTACAAGAATAATATCTCTAATAAGAGGTAGAAAGGATTTGGATCATAGGTTATCTAATAGGCGAGACGTCCCAATTTCCATGCGCAATGCTAACAAAGGCAGTACAATGATGAAGTCATATGCTGATCACTAAAAAAATCTTTAAAAATAAGCATGAAATTACCATATTTGTGTCTGATTATATTAGGCGAGGATTATAGGTTCTACAGTTGCACAAGTGGAGAAATCAGTAGTATATTTTTATAGTGATTTTTTTAGTGCAATTCAAGTTGGGCTATTTGATTTAGACAAAGTTCTCATGGTTAGTCCTGAACGAGGCGCTTTAACTTTTTAGAGCGAACTCACAAATCATGGTTTTTTTATTGAAAGACAGACATAATTTCCTTCCTGCTTCGATTTAAGAAAAATCTACGTATCGATTAATTTTGAGCGTGCTTTGGGTGATGCATTACATAGGTACTATGGCCCTGGAAGGGCGTGTACTGTATGGAGCTAGCAAAGCAAGCGTTCGCTGTTGCAGAGTGCAGTATTATTATGTGGACGAGTTTTATTCACATTTGCTGACTTTAAAGGCAAATTGTTCCAGAATATATCTTTCTATTAAGGGTAGTCAAATAAGGAAAAAAAAAAAAATTTTCCGTTGGGGTGCTTCGTCGTGTAATTGGTGCAATTGGATTTTACCCTGTTTAGCGGCGGAACCACATTGTGCGATTATGAAGGTGGACTTATCCATCGTGTAGATCTATAACAATTGTGCACAGGTATAATTGATTAGAATATCATAAAGGTCTTGAAAGTTATTTTCATGAGCAAATCTAGCAACCATTTTCTTTCTGGAATATGCATTTGTTACCATTACGGCCCTGTTCAAAATTCAGCAAATAAGGTGTTGTCATTCAGATGCAGCCTGCCTATGCTGGGATTAAAGAGAGTGGGGGGGGTAGACCTTCGGACTTCAGAATGGGGATGGGGAGATGTTTAGAACAACCGTTATTAGAATTAGATCGCTCATAAATATTGTGTATATTATAAAACCAAACTTTGAGAGATTACAGTGAATGGAAATGAAAACTAATAACCTTTGTAACTAATAGAATTTTGATCAAAGCAGGGAGCTGAGATATTAAAATTACAAAAAAACTGAATTCTGTGAGCCGCTATCTCCTCCAATATTTAATTTTAGTAACTAAAAACAAAAGACCTAGACCTTAGATACCATCCTACCCCTCCCTCACATATATACATTCTACAAGATCTGCTGCACATATTCGTGGAATTTCTGTTGGAAAACAGCATGTGGGTATGTTTGGGAGGATCGGGGGTAGGTGGTAAGGTAGGTGATTGTGGGGATGAGGGATTGGGTTCCAATGTCAGGTGATTTTTTGGGGGTGGGCTGTGATCGAGTCATGGCTCAATTTACTTCACAAGAATATATCAAGAAGCAAAATACATTAAATACTGTGTATTATCAAACCAGCAGAAGTTCACTTAGTCTATACTTTGATGACTTGTTACTGCTGTTTTATAACATATTTGCTTTTTTACTGCATGCAGCTTGAAATTGGTAACTCAGGAAAACTGCATTAACTGATCTGACCAACACCAGATCAAACCAGGCTAAGCTATCATAGCAGAGAATGTGATAGGAATCAATTAGCCCAAACCAAATAATTTATTGGTTTTAAAAGAGAGTAGGGTGTGGGGCTCTCAGTTTTAACATACCCTGTGCTGGAAATTCATATCATGTAATCAGCAATAACTATTCTATCATCAGAGGTAGAAAGAGACTTTTGATCTAGTGTTACTACTAGAGCACGTCACAAACAGGGCATGCCTACGAGACTAAAAGATGAGGTCATTGCCTGAGCACAAAAAAATTTTAAAAATAAACAAGAGGAAAATAACTATTTTGTTCGATATAACGAGGACATAACTCTACGGTGCACAAGTTGGAAAAAATCAGGGTGTAAGTATTTTTAGTCGATTTTTTAGTGGCAATGTTCAAGTTGGCATTGGCATTTACAGAGTTCTGCATGGTTAGTCTTGAAACGGCGCTACTTTTAGAGCTGAAAACATCAAAATCATGTTATTTATTGCAAGCAAGACATATTTCCTCACTGCTTCGAATTAAGAAAAATCACGTTCGAGTAAATTGAGAGTGCTTGAGGTTGCTGGCATTAACATAGTTTATGGGCCCTGAAAGGGTCCTTGTACCTGTCGCAGACTGAAGCCAGCACAGCGGTCGTTGCTGCATAAGTGCAGGGTAGTACTGTGAAACGGTTGTTCGACTTTTATCTCAATTTCTGAATTAAGGCAAATTGTCAAGAAATATAACTTCCTCTATTAAAGGGGTAAGTCAAATAAGAAATAGTGTTTTAGTGTGTTTATTTGCGCAATTTGGGATTTAACCCTGGTAAGCGGCGGAGACACATTTGTGCTTCATAATGTGAAAATCCTTAGTAACACGTGTAATTCAAATTGTGCGCCACAGTAATATGATTGAATATGATTAGAGAAGGTTAAAGGTTTATTTCATGACAATCTTATGCAACATTCTCTTATAGAATATCATTTTGTCCCAAGGTTAAGAAAGGACAGCATGTTAAATTAGGCAATAAAATGGAGTGATAGAGTCATGATCAGCATGTCAGACCTGACACCAATGCATCTGAGATAAAAAGAGCGTGGGGTGGAGAGGGGTAGAATCCCTTCGGCAAGAGAATAGAGGGGGGGGTGTTAACAAGATCAGACTTATACAGAAATATATTACAGAGCCATAAATTATTGATATGTTACATTAAAACAACTTTGAGAGATTACGTGAGTGAATGAAAAAACCTGATAACTTTGTAATAAATAGACACTTTGATCATGGCAGCGAGAAGATATAAATGACACAAAATGACATTCTGAGAGCCCATATCCGCCTCAATATATATTTTAGTAAACAAACAAAAGACCTAGGCCTAGATACCTACCCTGCACCTCACCATATAAACAAGTCATAACAGATGTGGGATGCAATGCCGTTGATTCCTCTGAACTTGATAAACAGCAATGGTATCATGGATTGGGAGGATGGGGGGGTGGGGTAGTGGGACTGTAGGATTGTGGGTATTGGGAGTGGTTGTGAGGTGTGTATCTCAATGTAGGTGTCGATTTTTTTTTGGGGGGGTGTGATCAGATCAATGCCAATCAAATATTACTTCACACAGATATATGCATATGGAGGAAAATACATCGAAATCCTGTGTTATTTTAAAATCAGGCAATGATTACACTTGATTACTATATTGTGATGACCTTGTTTACTACGATGTTTTTTATAACTATTACTTTTATATGTAATGCTGAAGCTTTGAAATGTTGGTACTCAGGAACAACTGCTTAAATGATCTGCAAGACCACTAACAAGATAAACAGGCTAAGCGTATATCATAGAAAAAGATGTGATCTAGTAACATTGTCATAAGAAGCACAATATTGATACGAAAGGAGGTGGTGGGGTGGGGGCTCCTCGTTTACTAGCAATGTTGACGTGAAATGCATATCATTGTAATCAGTAATAAATATTCTCATATCAGAGGTAGAAAGACTTTGTCAAGTTACTCTATAGGCGTCAAGTCACATTCGGCAATGGCGCAATGCTACGGGAAGGCAGTACAAGGAGGTCAGTGCCTGGATGCTAAAAAAATCTTAAAAATAAGCGAGTGGAAAATACTAATTTTGTGGTCTGATATATAAGGCGGAGGGACTAAGTTCTACAGGTGTGCAAAAGTATGGAGAAATAAGGTTGGTAGTATTTTTAGTGACTTTAGTAGATGCATTTAGCAAGTATGCTATTTTGGCATTTAGCCCAGAGGTATGCATGGTAGTCTGACCGAGGCGATTAACTTTTTTAAGTTGGAAAACTCACAATAATGTTTTTATTGAGAGCAGAATAATTTGGCCTCACTTCTGCCGAATTTAAAAAAAATCTACGTTTCGCCTAAATTTTAGAGTGGCTTGAGTTTGCTGCATTTAACATAGGTTTTCTATGGACATGGATAAGGTGCGTGTACCTGTAATGGAGACTAGCACGCCAGCGTTCGTCTGCTGCAGGAAGTTCAGGTAGTTATTGTTGGAACGACGTTTTATCATCAATTTCTGAACTTCTAAAGGCCAAATTTTAGAAATATAAATTTTCTATTTAAAAGGTAAGTCAACATAGGAAAATACTGGTTAGTGTGTCTATTGCAGTGCAATTGGGATTTTACCGTACTGGTTTAGCGCGGCGAGAGCAGCCATTGTGGTCGTGGTCATAAAGGTGGATCCTAGTCGCCACGTAGATATATACAAATTGTGGCCACAGTAAAATTGGATTGAATATGATTAGAAGTTGAAAGGTTTATTTATGAGCAATTTGCAACATTCTTTATGAATATCATTTTGTTACCCGTACGTTCCCTGTCCAAATTCAGAATAAGGGTGTGTCTTTAGATTAGCTGTGCATGCCTGGTTTAAGTGGGGTATACCTTCGTCTTCGAATGTGCGCCCTGTAGCCGATTTTTAAGTGGCCCTTGTCGTCGGACGCCATAATGAATTTACGAGGGTTCCACAGACCGCTGCAGACCGGCTGCATTATGATATCGTTTGATAAAAGGACGATGGGATCAGCGCCGGGGATCAGCGGAGCCCCGTACGCTATGACGTGAAATGGGGTGAAATGTAAACAAACCGGCATCTGACCTGAATTTTCCAGCGGAGTTGTCCAATATTTTGGGGCAAAAACATGACAAAATTGTAATACTGGATTAAACTAAGCGAGAAATTGGTAAGATTTCTAGGATTTCACATTTTCGTGTTCCCCCAAAATATACCCTTTTTTAAAAAAATCGAGTACATCGTCGACAAAAAGGACCCTTTTTTTAAAAAACTCGCGTACATTTATGTTCGCGAACATACTTTCAAAATACACCCTTTTTTCGCGAAAAAGTGAACGAGCATGCGTAGATATGGTGAACATGAGTGACGCCACCGGGCGCGACGTACAAAATCATCCACTGTGTATATGGAGGTTGACGTCTTTTGGTGATGTGCGCACTGATTTGCAATATTGCAATGTTTTACCATTGTGGATAAGGAGATGGTTCTCTACAATGTCCACTTGGACTGATTATTTGGGATTTGCTTATGGTCGGATACTTTTTGAACATACCATGTAACTTAATTTTTAAACATTTGTTAAAACGCCACTGATTTACCATATTTGCAATGTTTTACCATTGTGGATAAGGAGATGTTAGATTTTTGACGCGAAAGAGATTTTACTCAAGGGATTGTGACCCTCCATTTTCCTTTTATATATTAATCCAGTTCAATTATCATTTCTAGTTGTGTTAGATTTTGTGATGAAGCATACAAATCAACTCATTTGTAATTATGGATACTCTTCGATGGCATAGAACTATTTTCTCAGGGCTACTGCCCTCACAAAATAGTACTATAACACCAGTTATCTCAGAATCCCTTATTTCAACTGGCACCTCTCAATACATGGTATATTTGTTTGATATACTCAACACAAATTAACGATTGCTTCCGCTTTTGCTGCATTTTCCATTGTTGCTATTTTCCTTCAATTCCCAGAAATTTATCGAAAAATATCAATAACTGCTGACTGTCGTATAAATTACCGTAAATATATAATGTTGCATAACTTACTTCCAGCAGGTATGGCTGGGATCAGATTGGCACTAGGTGTTATACAACTCACTGTATTCCCACTCGTCGTGGCTGGACTCTTGTACATGTCAAACAAACATTCATACTCATAACTGTCTTTTAATTCCGGTAGTTGTTCGATGGTAATATTAATCTGTCAAGGCAAATGTTTAAGTCAAACAAAAACAAATGAACTAAAATAATATCTTAAAATAGACAGGTCTGGAAGCTGTTTGTCCCTGTGAAAATGTAAACTGTTTTTAAATGTTACTTATAGGGCAGAGAACAACATTCTTGGATGCATTTTTCTCCATGCACGAAATTTCCTTTCATTCTTTAATCAATTATTTAAATACTTAATAAATAGCTATTCAAGTTTCCCGTGTATTTCCTTTGTCATGTTAATGTATGTCTATGACTTTTCTTGGCACATTAATGTGACTATTAAAGACACTATATAACAGTGTGGAAGCCTTATTTAAAAAATTGTCAAACCTTGCTTTCTGACATATCTGGTAGTGTTTGGATGGACAAATAAACACCTTAGAACACAAAAGTTTGGACAGTTATGCTGTCACTGGTACAATATGTGCAGATTCAAATTGGCACATTCATTTCCTATCAGGCGATAGGAAATTCTGCAACACAGCAGTCTATGGGGGAAAGCTGGAATGGTCTCTCAATGATTTTTACTTTTTTAAAGCACTTACTGATCGTTTTAAAATGCAATTTTTTCAGGGCTTCATTTTTAGACCATGTCAGAGACACTGGTAGCATGGAGAATCACGCAGCTCAGATTTTTAAAACTGGAAACACTGTTATACAGTGCCTTTAAGAAACCACGACTTAATTTCTTTACTACCCTTTATGAGTGACATCTATTCAGAATCAAGAAGAACCTGGGAATGAAAATGCACGAATTGAGTTTTGTTTTGCTATGCTGCAATATTACATTTATCTTAACTTATGAACCCATCAACTTGAAAAGTTTCGAATCGAAACAAGTCTCGCCCCTAAAATTTTTATTTTTTGCTATTGCACCATATGCTAGTACATACATTTTTAGACAAATGGATATTTAAACAGGTACCCTGAACAAACATGTGGTATATTTTATGCAGTATAGGTGTACTTACTCCTTGTTCAGTGACAGTAACCGGCTGACTATCTGCAGGGTATATGCTGGATATATTCACACACTTTACATCATATGAAAGCCAACGACTGGATTCATTGCTGAAAGGGCATTTGGGAAATCGTGTACATCTACAAGAAAAGACATATTTTGGTTAAAGAATATCGGTAGCGTGAAACATTAATTTTCAGAATAACTTCATGTACAGTTTGTGTTTATTAAACTTAAATTGAAATCAAGCTGAAAAAAAGATATGCTTAAGATCTGACATGAATATTAGTAGGTGTTTAATTTTTGAGGCATGACTAATATTAACAAAATGATTGTACTTTATTTATAATAAATACCGAATTGGTTCAGATCTTATCTGGTTAGGAAAATAAGGTAAATATGACCCGATCTCAGGTCAAACCAGTTTATCGTTTCCTCGGTCTGCCACCTACAGATCCCTTTTCTGTATCACTCTGACTCCCTAAGACGAAAACCGCTTAAACCTTCATCATAAGGAAACAAATTTGAATATGAGATCAGCTGATTTAAGATGTTTGTAGCTTAAGTTTGCTAAAACCGGCCTTAAGACTAAATAGGATAACACGTTAGGACTCTTTGGAATGTCAAAACGATTTTTTTTCATCTCATAAATTATTAAACTCGTTAATGGTGTCATTAATTTCCACACATAAATTTGTGTGGTGTGCCCGAGGCCAAACAGGGACGCAAATCCTTTTTTAAATGTAGGGAGACAGTCATATGCAGGTACCTGCCTGTCAATTGTTTCTGTACTAGCCAAATATTACAATGCGTAAAACCCGAACATAGAGGGAATGTGCTCGTGTAACAATTTCAATGATATGTTGCATGTCGTATACATGTATTAGCACAGTTAACGTGCACATACATGTATTACCATGTGTGCAGCTCCCTGGAAGCAGTCTGTCTGGGTATTTCGGATCGCTTTTTGTTACTTTGGCCGTCTGTTTTTTATACATATTTTTTCTGTATATTCGTGAGCAACTACTGGACCCCTACTTCTGAACATAAACTACAGCCTAAAAAGCACTCTCACACACGGAGACAGGCTGAATCAGAAAAGGGTTCTGACGCAATAGGCTATTTGTTATGGTGCAGTGCATTTCTCACCTTGATTCCAGTGTACACCATCCACAGTAAGGGTCTCCATCATTCCCTCCATCAACTCCAATACAATCCTGACAGGTTGTGTATTGTCGGCAGTTAACTACCCTCACCTTAAAAAGCTGCAAATATTAATGGAGTAAAGAGAATGCATTTCTCAAAGATAAGATTGACTACCTGCCAAACAAAATAATTTTATCGATTGCTTGTAAACGAATTAATTGATAGTACTCTGGGAATGTCACTCTAATACAAGAGAGGGTAGTTAAAAATAATAGAACACTTCGGTTTGAACAAAGCCTCTACACAAATCATCATGCCGACAATTTACTTACACAGAAATCTATGTTGACCTGTTACTATTTGACGTGGGCGACTTCAAACGGTCCACAACTTTCAAAATTATAAATATAAAGGCATATTCGGATTTTAATCAGACTCACTTAATGAATTAAATAAACGTAACATTTACAAGAAATACAAACCACGAAAAATAATCAGGGGGACTTTTCGCAAAATGTCCGGCACTCCAGCTTACGTTTAATAAGACGAACTAAATTATTAAGTTTGATATCTCATAGATTTAGAAACTAGCTATCCTGAAACAAATTATCTGATATCAAATATAAAGTGTGTCCCAGAAAACATAAAACTGAGATTGATGAAGTTATTTTTATATGTTAATAACAAATATGACAAAAAAAATCGTACATAGTTGGAAAGCATATTTTCTTTTCTTTAATTTGATACCAGTTGCAGAGATTTCCATTCACGCATGATTGAGAAAAGACAATCATAATGGACACAAGTATAAAATCATTTGCACGAGCAAATTTGAAATTCATACTGTCACGCTTGATTGTATTAAAAATATCTTCGATAATGAAGGACATTATTAAAAAGCCTATTTTACCTTCTTTCGTATGATACCTTATTTATGAAAAATTAGTGATGCATGAGTCAGAAAAGACAATTTGAAATTATGCTTGTTTTCAGAAATGTTCCAAAATGCATTCATTATATCTGCTTTCTGGGTTTGGCAAGAAATTACATCGCTAACAAGATTCGGAGCCTATTGTTGTGCCCGAAGCAAGATATTGTGTGAAGTCAGCTGTGCGTGAACCATACGTTCATCTTGCCTCCAAAAGCTCAAAATGTATTCATACTAAAAATTACGCATGTTTTAATTTTACTTGTTCTCCGTCATACGCTATTCATTTTTTTACGCATGAGGTGTCACATAAAAGAAGAAATATTGAAATTCATGTCATGGTTTTATTTCTTTAAAATAATTACATTAACTACCCCGAAAATGCACCCAAACATGGAAATTGTGCATACAAATGAAATTTTGGTAGCATCAATATTCATTGTTTTAATTCAATCATGCGTGAGCTGAATAATATCTTGTGTATCTTTGAACGAAGAGAAACACAGCTTTGGTGGCATCAATATTCATTGTTTTAATTCAATCATGCGTGAGCTGAATAATACCTTGTGTATCTTTGAAAGAAGAGAAACACAGCTTTACAAACATACCCAATTCATCTAAGATATTGTTTATTATGATGGAATATTTTTGCCATGAAATCCGGTTTCCTTTTTTCTGGGACACACTGTATATATTCAATGCATGTGTACTAGCCTATTTATTTTCCACCGACATTGCCTGTGTAATATGTTCCTATACCGGTAAAATGCGCCAAGAATACGAGAATTCCTGGTAATTTTTTGGACGACTTTCCACCGTAACTTCACAAATGGACCGTATTGTAATTTACAACTAACCACTACTCTAGACAATCAAAAGTCTATATAAGCATCACTTGCAAATTAAGTAGTGCTGCAAGTTGCCTAAAATTCCTGGTAACTTTAATACGGATATGCATACAAAAAAAATCTTTTTACAGTGGACGGATATTTCTATAAATAGTGGATTAGGGTTGTCTAGTATGGCTAGGGCTCCGACAGGGCTCCTCTTGACACCCCCCCCCGGGGTGGGGGGGGCACTGTCATTACAAGGTGTACACCATGCGCGTGTGCAAAAAAGACGTTAAAATGGTTGTTTTTCACGGGCGGGCGATGTACGCGTGTACAGTGAAAAGGGTATCAAAATCTCCAAAATTAGAAAAAAAAGGTTTACTTTAACAGGGTATCTTTTCAGAATTGAATACTTGTTTATGGTAATCTGAGATCGACAGATAATTACTTGTTTAGGGCCCATTTTGAAAGTCCATACACGTGCATGGTATACACCTTGTAATGACAGTGGCCCCCTTATTGCCTGAAATGACTGAGCCATAACTAGAGTTTGAAATTCTTACAGAAGGTACGGTACATTTTCTTTAAATGGGAGAAAGTGTAATACGGCACCTTTGATCCGCTTTGTGAATTCGTAGCCACCATGACCTGCTCCCCATCCTCCAGTAGATAGACATCCCTCAAGATGGATCCACTTCCGAGAGAAATGTTTTCATAGACTCGAGCTGATGATTTAGAATCAAGGTGTACCTTCAACAGAGCATTTTATACAGAAATATCAATTGACTTGCAAATGGTAGTTGATTTTATAGGTTAACTGATATTAATCAGAATTTCACCGTATCTGGGGCCAATTTTACTAACGTAAATTTAGCTATCATCGCTAAATCGCTCGAAAATCAAAATTTCTCGCAACATCATTGCTAATTTGGTTAGCTATGGATTTGAATTTCAGTAACACCATCGAAATCAGCGACGATGAAAAAAAAAACAGTGAATATTAATGACCGAGCCTGAATATACAGATTTGCCAAAACATAACGCAATCGGGGCTATTCTTAGACTGTGGACATTGACATTACGGCACTTTAATATTATGTGCGCCTAGTTAGCCAGATATTCAGCCCGGAATGTGGGAAAACATAAAGAAACTAATTCCGATCAAGGAAGACGTGAAGGGCTATATTGCATGGTAGAATTATTGTGGTGAGTAATATGTATTTAAAATACAGATATTGACTGTTGTTTGTGGCATTGATTGTTTCTATGGCATTGGCATACGTAATGTTAAAACTGTCCCTAACAATAGACTCAACAATGCCTTGTACTTCTACTGTTAGATCCAACGTTACAGGCAGCAGTTAATATCTGTTTCAGTATTTTACTGAATCTGGCAAGTTACTGATCCTCTGTGATGTCCATTCACAAAATCTCCCTGAGTCAGAATCTGATGCCTAGGCTTAGTCCTACGTTAGACCTATAAATGCTAGACTACGAAAATAGTGTGTGACACTAGCCAGGTAGGGTATGTTAACACCACATGCTATGTAACCATTCACTGCATGATTTAATGCTGTATGTTGATTCGATAGGCTCCATCAATTTTCTGTCATTTAGAAGCCGGGATTTAACGTATTCTTCTTCTTCTGGTAAAATCAGTAACTTTTTCAATATAGCCTAACGTAACAAGGATTCATAATGAGGTATTATATAGGCGCGCTGGAACGTCCAGATTAACAATGGACTGAGAGGGGGAATCATTGCTCTTAATCAGTGGTTTTCCCTCTAATCACATTCCCTTTTAAGATACAAAAATATTTTTTCCTTTTCAACTCTAATAATCACCACCTGTGGCAATGGCCTCTAGCTATTCAAAATTTAGATGCATCCTTTCTGATTTAATTTCCACTTCCGTCTAATTGTACTAAGTGACATTGTGGTCGCTGATGAGTACCGCTTCAAATACCTGATATGGGCCCCTTGTAACACAGGAACCTTTCTTTTTTTGCAAAAGTCCTCTTATTCCTGCTGATGACAGCCTTTCCTCTGTTATAGCAATGCCCCTTTCCATTCTCAATTCACCTCTGGTGAGTGTCACTTTTCATGTGCGACAAAAATGTCTCATCCTCTTATACTGAATATGGAACATTCCGACTTCTTTTCTTTCTGACAAGAGTGTCATTCTCGTCATAATGTTCATTTTCCTCCTCTTTAATTAGTGCCCCTAATTTGAAACGGCTTACTTTAGGGCTCGCTCGCATTAATATTTCATATGTTTATGCTTCAAGGTCTATTTGGTCTTTAACTTTGAAACCGTGTTAAGAATAATTTCCCCTTTTATGAGACGTTATTGCACAGAATGCAGTCACCCCACAGACACATAAATTGTTCTAATTCGCTTTGCTTGTTCGCACATTAATTGGTGGCCATCAAGCCCAACTTCATTGTTGATGCTTTAGTATTTCATGTATTTAGTGTTTTTATAGTACAGCACAAAATCGAAAACGTATTGCGGAACCGGGGGGGGGGGGACCCCCCCCAAAAAAAAAATGGATAGCAGGAAATGCCCTTTTTTCAAAACGAAATGTGCCCTTTGTGAAATGACGCAAGCCCTTTGTTTTCCAAATGAAATGTGCCCTTCGTGAAATGACGCCTTTTTTAGTCTACTCATTTTTGTCGATATACTTCTTTATATTCATTTGTAATTTTTTGCCCCTAACGGGGCACATATAGGCCTACAATAGACTTGTATAAGTAAATCACATTCAACGAGCATTTTGTACCTAAATAGGGCATTTAGCATCTCCTCTTAATGCCCTCATGTGGTAGCAAAATTATGCCATGCTATTGTTTTCCCCACCCCACCCCCCATTTTAATTGAAGGTAAACAATGCCTTTTTTTCCGAGTTGAATGTGCCTTATCTTACCCATACTGAGTGCAGTGAAACCTTTATATACGCACATTCGTCACTGGAGGTGATTTTCTTTTATTTTTTGTTATTGTTAATTCTATGTATTTTTGCCTCTGACTGTCTGATGGGGCACATAATAGAGAAAGAAAATACTTTATGCAAGGAAGAGGCACATTATGTACCTAGAAATGGCATTTGGCCTCTCATCTCATAGAGCCGTCTGCGACTGCAAAAATTGGGCCCTGTCCAAATTTTTTTCGTGATTACATGGACCTATTTTGTATACTCTTCCAGCGATGAAAAAAGTCTTTTTCGTAAGGTAACTTTCCTGCGGTCGCCTTTTCTTCTCTTCAACAAAGAAAATCTCCTCGTAAGGAGAAGAATGCCCTTTTTTCTTCAGCAGAACTTTAAGTATTCGCAATGTGCATCATGACTTTGTAATTTATAACGAAACTAGTTTATCATCTCTGCCCTCACTAACGTATTTGCTCATTGATTCTTATGGATTCGTTTGATATTCTTCATCTTTTTAACACACTGCAAAAATTCTGAGCTGTAATTAGCGCCAGAACAGACCACAAAGCGAGTGTTACAAATTAAAATTTCATTTTTTTCCAAAACCGCTTGCTCGCTACGCTCGCTTGCGAGGTAGATATATGTATATTTCAAGTTTTAATGATCAGAAATCCCCTTCAAAAAGTTTTTGCTCAATTTACATTACCGTGAAGAAACAGCTACTTTAAGCAGAAACGTCTGATCTAGACAGATGTTCTCTATTTTTTTAAATACTACAAAAAAACAGTGCTGTTATTAGCGCCAGAATAGACCACAAAGCGAGTTTTACATCTGAAAATTTCCAATTTTTCCAAAACTGCTCGCGAGCTAGATACATGCAAATTTCACGTTTAAACGATCAGAAATCCGTTTCAAAAACGTTTTGCTCAAGTTACATTACCGTGAGAAACAGCACTTCAAGCAGAAAAGTTTGATCTATGCATATGTTCTTATTTTTTTCAAAATACTCAAAAAAAATCAGTGCTGTAATTAACGCCAGAATAGACCACATTGCGAGTTTTACAACTTATCATTTCCAAATTTTCTCAAACCGCTCGCTCGCTACGCTCGCTTTATTATGTGTAGGCTTATAGCCTAGATTTCATGTTTGAAATCGGAACCCATTTAAAAAAGGTTGGGTTCGAGTTAGATTGCCACTAAAAACAGCATCTTCAAGCAAACACCTAATCTGATGGTGAAAAGATCTGCTTGCGCCCAATGCCCCTTTTGACATATAGTTCCGCCGCCCCTGAATCACAAGAAGCGTTATATGCCAAATGTTCAGAGATAATGGTATGTTTTGCACTTTACAGAGAAAATTCGAAAATTTCAGCTGAATATTGCGATCATCCCCAACTTCTTGAACTGGATTTGCGCACAAGTTGATTCGATTCACTGATATAAGCTTTTTATCGAAATCCATCAATAATATCATTATACAATACCACCACCATCTAAAACACACAGAGTGATTAAAGAAGAAGTAATATCCCCTTAGTAGGTGATATTTTATGTACATGTATACGCATTCATTATTAAGGTCTATACGTTGTTGAAATTTCTACTAAAGATAATTAATCCTGGAAATGAAGACATTACAAGACATGCAGCAATGATCTATATATTTCGGACTGACGGCGTTCTTGATGTGAGTTTTGCATGACGTGAGTTTTGCATGACATTTGTTTTCTTGCAGTATAGAAATGTAATTTTATTAGTGTAATAATATAAAAGAAGAACATAATGAATTAAGTGGTTTGCTTGCGTGGTTAAGTTAAGGGCTGTAGATACATCGTGTACTGGTATACAATATTTATTAAAGTCATACAAAGTTAAAAAAGTGAATTTAATGTCATGGCTTATGTATTGAACTAAATTGTCGCGCCAGTCACGATTCAAAGATGAGCATATTGTTCGGAAACATGTGTTGATACTGTATGTATGAAAATATGCGATTGTATTTGTGTAAATGTATGTATATATGTATGTCTTACATAATTATGTAGATACACGTGCAGTTTAAACTTTATTTCCACTAACAAAACATTGTGACAAAAGATGAATTCCTTGTTACATTTCACATGTGGTCAATGGAAATCATGCATGCACAGATAATGACTTTGACATTTTTCCTCTTCTCAATCTTGTTCTGTTTACAATACATTGATTTTTTAAAGTCTCCATATATGGCAATTATCGTACTATTTTCGGATCCTGCT
>JZLH01S0415417.1:0-11921 GCA_001188425.1 Eucidaris tribuloides | reverse complement strand
CGGACACATCACTGGTCTCAAGACAGTTAAATGATGGTTGTAGGCCAAATTTCTGCAGGAAATAGGATAAGTTCTTGCGTCTGGAAGCCAGACTATACGGTTGGCTAAAATTCCCTACTGTAGGGATTTTCCCCTACGAGTGGCAGCCTTGCTCGTATTGGATTACTTGAGAAGAACAATCATACATAATCCATTTGGAAAGTATGACAATAAAAACAAAATGATCCTATTTAAAGCTATATACCGAATTTGCTTCTCACATTGACCACTGATGGTAGTTGTTTCAAAACGGGTATGACGGGTATAATATCCATGCAGAATCCTAGAACAATATCCTAGTTATACATGTAGAATAGTTTCATCTCAAGATAAGGACTGCTGTTGCTGTGTTGCCATAGTCCTCAAAGAACCGTCGGCATTCTCTTGATAGCGTTCTCTTTTGCCACAGCCATTCCACCATCTGTCCACATCCTGATGTTGTCAATCCAACCTGTCTTCCTCTGTCCTGGCCTGGCCTTCCCTTCTACCTCTCCTTCTATTGTTGTTTGCACTAAACTATCTGGTCGCCGTTTCCAATGATAAGGACTACTTCCAATCATACTAGACTATACAGTTTTGGTCGATCAGATACCATTTCTGTCACTCTCATACAGTACGGTACTGCTTTGCCACATCATGTGGCGTACCTAGAGATTATGGCGCCCGGGGCAAACAATGAAATTGCGCCCCAACCCCCCTTGGGCTGCCAAGTGAAAATGTGATGTGCATGTAGAAAAACACCATCATGTTTTAAAAGCATTGGAAAGCACTGCAACACCGTTAAATTTAACATGCAAATACTATTAAACAAGCACAATTTTTTAATTTGTATTGCAACTTAGCGCGCAGAGCGCGCCGACAATTTTTGACTTTTTTTCACTTTTCATCCAATAAAATTTATCGATGCCCCTGGGTCAATGCACTCTTAGCAAAAAGCTAGATCCGCCCCAGCCCCCCCCCTCCCCCACCCAAACTTATTGACGTAACTATAAATGAAAAGGAAAGACCGATCAAGCGTAATACATGTAGATTGTCTTTGCAAAATTATGTGAGGGAGCGGAGCGACCGAACTTCAGAAAATTAATGTACTGGCAACCCTATTTTCTAACGCACTTTACCCTGTGGACTGAGAGGGAGGGGCGCATAATTCCTATAAGTTCATAATATTCCTTCCTTTTTACATGTTTCTCTTTCTCTTTTTTTTTTCATTTTTGCACCCCCTTAAAGTGGCACCCGGGGCACGTGCCTCCTCTGCCCCCCCCCCCCCTTAGATACGCTACTGGTCACATGTCAGAAAACAAACCTACCGAAAATGATCAGCAAGCAGCAAACAAGGCGTCATTGTATTCTCATAGTCCGATGAAGAATGTAAAAAATAAAAAGGAATAGAAGTCTCAATTTGATTAGTATTTTTTTAAGGTGAAAAAACACCAACCTAATGAGATAAACAGAACACTAAATTAAAAATTGCATCTTTTCCTGTGGACAATTCATTGTATTATGTATGGGATGTTTTAGTGTGGTGCATATTATTTTAAAGTTCATTTCAAAATAATTACACACTAAAAACTTCTAACGTGTATGTCTGTCCCCTATTTGTCGTGTAATCTTCAGAGAACAGACCCAGGCCTCAGCTCTCGTTCAGTGTCGTATGCTCTCGTTGTTGCTATAGTGCGCCGCTTACGGTAGAAAATGAGTTGTATATAAACGAAGGTAAATTCTCAACATCTTCAGTTCTGCCTGCGAAAGGCAGACATAGAAGCACGTACTACAGCGTGCGAGTGCATAGGCTATAGACACATAGCTGCGTGACAGTTGTTCGGAAAAAAAAAATATATATATATATCAATTGGAAATTCACAAGTCACACTGTCTGACCTGGAGATGGATTATAGTCGTGTATTTTCTTCGAGGCCAGCACCAAATTCAGACCCTTTTATTCTGCACTGAATTCTTATCACAGAAGATAGTCTACTTATTTTTGGAAGCACTCTACGAATCTTCATCGTTCGTGGTGTTCGGCAAGATAAAGAATTTGGATGGACGTGACTTGGCAGCGACACAGATGTGAAATACCCCGGATGAACGTGATTGATAGGAGAAGAGAAATATATTGGGAATTTTTCGATTGCTCTTAATGCAGCTGCTTCTATACCACTGACCTGTCAGATTAGGAGCCTGTATGTTGACGATCTTTCTCGGGTTATCTGCCGCGAGACATTAGATGGATGGTGTATGCATAGCAGTGTGCTTCATCGACAGATCCAGACCTGATAAATATGGTTTGCCCTATCGTGACGGAATGAAATGTACGCGTGACATTTGTTTGATGTCTGAGGTGTGAGCTGTTTTCAGAGATGTTGACTTCTTACGACTAACTTACAACAACGTCCACGCAACTTGCAAGTATCAGGTGTGAAGACACTGTTTGGGTTGAGGAATGTGAACCTACCGGTCAGCCCTCAGCTAAATCTCCAGGCTCTCACCGTTGTTTTCACAGGTTGAGTTACTTTTAAGTTCACCGTGAACTTTTGAGCCGTGTCATCTCGTACAAGCACATCAAGTGGGTGGACGTGCAGGTAAACAAGCTGATTCTAAACTAATTACGACAAGAATCTTGTCGATTATCCACTCAATTTACCCATTGCCACTCTACAGCTGTGTCATCTCATACATGTAGGCCTACATGTACATCAAGTGGGTGGACGTGCAGGTAAACAAGCTGATTCTAAACTAATTACGGCAAGAATTTTGTAGATTATCCACTCAATTTACCCATTGCCACTTTACAGCATATTGGGGACTTCGTTAACCCTTTTCATTACGTTTGAAGTGAGAGGCGATTGCTGAAGGTCACTTGGCCCGTAATCCCGGCTACGAACACTTGACAGTGCAGCCTTATTGAGTACAACCAGCCTCTGTAACTACACACTAACATTCCTGAGCCACGGACCAATATACTCGTTTCATTGATCGAGTATGTAAACACGACTATAACGGGACTGTTTGGTTCTCCGCACGTGTGTTTAGCAAACCGTGAGCACGATAATTTAACGCCAGTGGTTTTTCATCCAGCACACGCGGATCGCATTGTGTGGTTACATGTGATGTTTACCTTGTGGTACATGCGGTAGATTAAGTGCATCATTCGTTGGAGATGTGATTTGCAATTTGGGTGACAGTGAAGCGACAAATCTAGCATATTATGGGGCAGAGACAGACAAGACAGAGAGTCGAAAAAGGACTCAAGTTGTACCGAGCAAGAAAGCCGGAGCAAGCTGTACACGAATGGAAAGCAGTGTTGTCAAAAGTCAAAGATGTGAAGCTCCGTTTTGCGTTGTTGGGCTACCTGGCACAGGTGTACGGAGAGTGGGGCTTCGCCAGGGAGATGATGAACTATGCTGTGCAGCAGATGGACATCGCCTCGGAGCTGGAGAGCGATGAACTCAAGCAGAGGCTTATTTGAACTTGGCACGTGCTAATGAACGACTTTGCGAGTATCACAAATCTCTGTCGTACGCCAGACACAGCCTCAGCTGCGCTGGTCAGAACTCCCCGAAGTTGGGATACATTTATCTTGCCCTAGCTGCCTCCAATCTTGGATTTAGCAATTACAAAGATTCCCTGGAAAATCTGGAGAAGGCCGTGAAAATCTCCATGGATACCGAGGATCAGATCATGGAATGTGAAGTGTATGGATGCCTAGGAAATGTTTACATGTGTCTCAAGGATTACGATAAGGCTCTTAAGTTTTACGTGAGAGCGAGAGAGTTAATCAGATGTCGGGGACAGGATTGGCCTCCGAGGCTGCAGACGCACGCGTACCTCAACATGTCAGCTGCGTACAGGAGGCTGAGGAAACTGGACATGGCCATGGATTGTGGCGAGGTAAGTCAACTGTTTTAATTGAAGAACCTTTTGTGACAACAAGTGTATTTAGTAATGATATTGATAACGTCTTATTCATAGTAGCCTCTACAGTGGCAACACTGCATGTTCCAAAAGACCCAATAAGTATTACCCCAATTTTTACCAGGTCCATATTTCTCTCCGAGCAGCAATGTGGATAAATCGCCTTGCTGAAAAATGAAAATTCGCGCGGCAGGAATCGAATTCAACCTCTCCCCTCTTGCCTGAGCACGAAAGGCAGCGAACAATCGACTACATCACGACACGTAAATTAGTCAACTGTCGTTCCTATATAGCCTACATGGTATACCCGACTCAAATATCACATACAAAATGTAGGGAGTTTCGTAGGAAGAGAGTAAGAGGGTTAACGCTTATTTGCGTTTAAAGACACTATATAACACTGTGGAAGACCCATTAAAAAAAATTGTTGAACTTTGCAATCTGACCTATCTGACAGTGCTTGAATGGACAAATACACACCCTAGAATACAAAAGTTTGGACAGTTATGCTGTCACTAGTGCAATATGTACAGATACAATTGGCACATGAATTTCCTATCGGGCGATAGGAAATTCTGCAACACAGCAGTCTATGGGGCAAAGCTGGAATGGTCTCTCAATGATTCTCACTTTTTTAAAGCACTTAATGATCGTTTTAAACTGCAATTTTTTCAGGGCTTCATTTTTAGACCCTATCAAAGACACTACTAGCAGTGGGAATCATGTAGCTAACATTTTTTTTTTAATGGAAACATTGTTATTCAGTGCCTTTAATTCACACGGAATTAATTCTTATCACAGAAGATAGTCTACTTATTTTTGGAAGCACTCTACGAATCTTCATCGTTCGTGGTGTTCGGCAAGATAAAGAATTTGGATGGACGTGACTTGGCAGCGACACAGATGTGAAATACCCCGGATGAACGTGATTGATAGGAGAAGAGAAACATATTGGGAATTTTTCGATTGCTCTTAATGCAGCTGCTTCTATACCACTGACCTGTCAGATTAGGAGCCTGTATGTTGACGATCTTTCTCGGGTTATCTGCCGCGAGACATTAGATGGATGGTGTATGCATAGCAGTGTGCTTCATCGACAGATCCAGACCTAATAAATATGGTTTGCCCTATCGTGACGGAATGAAATGTACGCGTGACATTTGTTTGATGTCTGAAGTGTGAGCTGTTTTCAGAGGGGCTGAATTCTTACGACTACAACAAAGTCCTTGCAAGTATCAGGTGTGAAGACAGTGTTTGGGTTGAGGAATGTGAACCTACCGGTCAGCCCTCAGCTAAATCTCCAGGCTCTCACCGTTGTTTTCACAGGTTGAGTTACTTTTAAGTTCACCGTGAATTTTTGAGCCGTGTCATCTCGTAGATGCACATCAAGTGGGTTGACGTGCAGGTAAACAAGCTGATTCTAAACTAATTACGACAAGAATCTTGTAGATTATCCACTCAATTTACCCATTGCCACTCTACAGCATATTGGGGACTTCGTTAACCCTTTTTCATTACGTTTGAAGTGAGAGGCGATTGCTGAAGGTCACTTGGCCCGTAATCCCGGCTACGAACACTTGACAGTGCAGCCTTATTGAGTACAACCAGCCTCGGTAACTACACACTAACATTCCTGAGCCACGGACCAATATACTCGTTTCATTGATCGAGTATGTAAACACGACTATAACGGGACTGTTTGGTTCTCCGCACGTGTGTTTAGCAAACCGTGAGCACGATAATTTAACGCCAGTGGTTTTTCATCCAGCACACGCGGATCGCATTGTGTGGTTACATGTGATGTTTACCTTGTGGTACATGCGGTAGATTAAGTGCATCATTCGTTGGAGATGTGATTTGTAATTTGGGTGACAGTGAAGCGACAAATCTAACATATTATGGGGCAGAGACAGACAAGACAGAGAGTCGAAAAAGGACTCAAGTTGTACCGAGCAAGAAAGCCGGAGCAAGCTGTACACGAATGGAAAGCAGTGTTGTCAAAAGTCAAAGATGTGAAGCTCCGTTTTGCGTTGTTGGGCTACCTGGCACAGGTGTACGGAGAGTGGGGCTTCGCCAGGGAGATGATGAACTATGCTGTGCAGCAGATGGACATCGCCTCGGAGCTGGAGAGCGATGAACTCAAGTCAGAGGCTTATTTGAACTTGGCACGTGCTAATGAACGACTTTGCGAGTATCACAAATCTCTGTCGTACGCCAGACACAGCCTTAGCTGCGCTGGTCAGAACTCCCCGAAGTTGGGATACATTTATCTTGCCCTAGCTGCCTCCAATCTTGGATTTAGCAATTACAAAGATTCCCTGGAAAATCTGGAGAAGGCCGTGAAAATCTCCATGGATACCGAGGATCAGATCATGGAATGTGAAGTGTATGGATGCCTAGGAAATGTTTACATGTGTCTCAAGGATTACGATAAGGCTCTTAAGTTTTACGTGAGAGCGAGAGAGTTAATCAGATGTCGGGGACAGGATTGGCCTCCAAGGCTGCAGACGCACGCGTACCTCAACATGTCAGCTGCGTACAGGAGGCTGAGGAAACTGGACATGGCCATGGATTGTGGCGAGGTAAGTCAACTGTTTTGAAGAACCTTTTGTGACAACAAGTGTATTTAGTAATGATATTGATAACGTCTTATTCATAGTTGCCTCTACAGTGGCAACACTGCATGTTCCAAAAGACCCAGTATTACCCAAATTTTTGCCAGGTCCATATTTGAAGAGCTTAGTTCCAAAAGGCGCTAAATCCATTTTTGCCAAAAATGAGTTATTGATATCAACACATTTGATACCTATTTATCTTGTTACAGTCCAAAATTGGAAGTCAAATTCCACAAGCAAGTACGAAATATTTGGGGTTATAGTTTTATTTTTCCATAGAGGCGTGTACAAACTCAGGCAAAGAAATGCACTTTTCTCCGAAGTTACTTAAGTGGATTTAGCGCCTTTTGGAACTAAGCTCTTCATTTCTCTCCAAGGTGCGGAGCAGCAATGTGGATAAATTGCCTTGCTGAAAAATGAAAATTCGCGCGGCAGGAATCGAATTCAACCTCTCCCCTCTTGCCTCTGCACGAAAGGCAGCGAACAATCGACTACATCACGACACGTAAATTAGTCAACTGTCGTTCCTATATACATGGTATACCCGACTCAAATATCACATACAAAATGTAGGGAGTTTCGTAGGAAGAGAGTAAGAGGGTTAACCCTTATTTGCGTTTAAAGTACGACTATATAACACTGTGGAAGACGGCATTAAAAAAATTGTGTGAACTTTGCAATCGACCTATCTGACATGCTTGAATGGAGCAAATTAAACACCCTAGAATACAAAAGTTTTGGAAAGTTATGGGCTGTCACTGAGTGCAATATGTACAGATACAGATTGGCACATGAATTCCTATAAGGGCGATATGGAATTCTGCAACACAGCAGTCTACTGGGGGCAAAAGCTGGAATGGTCTCTCAATGTATTTCATTTTTTAAAAGCACTTAAGTGATGTTTTAAACTGGCAATTTTTTTCAGGCTTCATTTTTAGACATATCAAGAACACTACTAGCAGTGGGAATCAATGTAAGATAACATTTTTTTTAATGGAAACATTGTTATTCAGTGCCTTTAATTCACACGGAATTGAATACCATGTTGTGGTATAATTTTGCTTTGTGGATCGTTGCATGTGTAAACAGTTTGTTTATACGTAATTTGATGCCACACCTGCAAGCGTGAATTTGTTTTACACCACCGTAATGAGAAATGAACCGGCAGGTTTTGCCTTGCCTTGAATCCTGTAATTCGGCTTGGAAGTTACGCGTAACAAACTACAACTTTAAAGATACTGTGTAATTTATTAACACATTATATAGAGCCAAAAACGTACGCTAACATGATGGCAGAGCGCCAGGTCGTGTGTGTGTGTGTGTTTAGAACGAGTTATCACAATACACATCGTATGATCATTTCGATATTTGACAATTACACGTACATTAGCGATGGCCAATTAATGGGAGGACGACCATGATTGATGAGTGCAATGATAAAGACATTACCTGGTGTTAGTGGAAATTACTTTCGTCGGACAAGCTCTACTTGAAATAAGATTATAGACCCTGTTAATTTACGGTGAACGTGTCTGCTAAATACCTTACTATTTTAATAAATCGAATTACTCGTAATGTAATGAGTAATATGGGTTGGTAATTGGGCTGACAAGTGGACATCAGTTTCCATGAGGTTGTGTGCAGCTAAACGATGGTTCTGTTACGCCCGAAAGTACACAATGTTTTGTGTTGCGTGGTAATGTGTTTTGGAAGGTATGTAAGAGGAAAACATCCCTGTTGGTAGACTATTAGTGTTTCATGATACTATGCTTGACGTCCGATGCTCTTCGAAAGGGTGACACGATCTTGGAATTTGTTACCATTAGATAAATTAAGTAGCCATTAATACTGCGGACTTCTTCAAATTGACTCTTACAAATTCATCAAAGATAAAAATCTTGATATGACACCCACCATCTCCAGCAACGATGAATTGCACTGAAGGTGATTTTCTTCCGCTGACGGCATTATTGACAAATTCCAAGGATAGGACTAGGACCAGTGATAATAATAATAATAACGTCTTATTTACCCAGGGTAAGCCAGCTCAGATCACATAAAGACGCTCTAATTCCGAGTGCGAGGCCTGCATAACATAAATGTTATTATTACCCTTCCCTGTTCTAGAATGCCGAGCGTCTGGCTAGAAAGCAGAAGGTACCATTTTTAAAAAGTCTTTGGTATGACCCGGTCGGGGCTCGAACTCGTGACCTCCCGGACCAGAAGCGGACGCTCTATCGCTGAGCCAACTCGCCCGGTGATAGTCCAAATTTTCCAATACCGTCCTCTCATACGACTTAAGTAAACTCGGACAGGTGGAAATGTTTTAAAACATCCGATCTCAATCATTTCCGAGATCAAACAAAACAGTTTTGAAATAAACTGCGAAAGAGTAGTGTTCATATGGACAAGTAAACACACTAGAATACAAAAGTTTGGAAAGTTACACTGTCAATGGCAAGTTATGCATGAATAAACAAAACTCGAGTGAGTTTAAATAGCCTAGTGTACACACAGTAAGTCTATGGGAGAAAATGGGCAGGAGAATCCGATCAACTTACGATTTTCACTTTTTTAAAGCACTAAATAATCATTTTGAAATACAATTTTTTCAGGGTGACATGTTTAGACCTTATCAAAGACACTGGTGGGAATCGTGTAGCTCAGACTTTCTTAACTGTGGTAAATGTTAGCCAATACCTTAAAGGTTAGTGACATGATTTGGAACACTTGAAAATGCCTCAAGAACCAAATAAGTTGAAATATATACCAACTATACACCAGCTGGAGTGGATCTCCCACCTGGGAGGATTTGTCTGTAATTTGTTTACTTAAGGAGAATCAAGCATAAACATAGGAGTATCTTATTTTTTTCCGGGGACGATAAAAATAAGCCCCATAGAGAGCCACACAGCAGGTTTCCATGCTACGAATTATATTAACATTGTTTATTTTAGAATGAGTCAGCGTTTGACTACAAGATTTTCACAGGAGAATCCGTGCATAATTTACTTGATTCTAGAGTAGTTTCAGCCCAAGTTGAGGACTACCCCCAATCATGTCATTTACATATTGCATGAATGCTTTCTTCATGCATTATATATGCTGATGTTGGTCAGATAATTTCGTTAGAAACCCATGTATCGGTCAGTGTCGAAGTACACTAGGATCGGATTGGAGGACTTAGCCGAGGGGAAGCCCCTTTTCAAGTAGGTACGCATTAAGGTAATTACGTAAATGCACTGCACAGATTGATTGAAACGACATACTAATACGCACGGCCTTCGGCATTCATATATTTATTATCATCTAGCCAATTTTATTCTTAATCACTCTTCTGATTCTGAGTCACTATAATGCTGGTTTAGTCGCTGAACCCTTTTTAGTCTCTAATGTACATGGAATAATAATTAATCAAGCCTTGACATTTTGCAAAATAATCATTTGTTTTACGATAAGCCCAGACCAAGCAGTCTCTGTACACGTGTTTGATCAATTCGAACGGCTGTGCTGGTTTACTGCGAATCGGGTAAAAATCGCATGTTCACCATTCGCTACAATAATTAAAACAAGTGCAAATCGATCTCATGAAGACAGATTTCCACTTTTCACCGAAATCGACGTTGTTCTGTATTTCTGATGAAAATGGGTAATTTTGTAGAATCCACTTACCCCATAGGCCTACACACCCACTACATTTGCGAAGGGCCTACATAACGGTGGACAATGGAACTCGGTTGTCAAAGGGGCAGATTTTTCAACATCCTGAAGTGTTTGCATGGAGAGTAATAGCGCTAAAATATAGGGCCTCATTTGTTTCGCCCTCAAGAACAATCCTTCATGCCCACCATGCAGAATTGCAGATTGGTCATTTTTTAAGATGTATATTTGGGAATGGTAGTAAAAGATATCAGATATTCAAGATATATGCTGACACACGAATCACAATATTATTAGCATGTTTTCAAATATTCAACACCGAAGCCTTATCTCACTCAGTCATGTCAGTGATAAAGTTCATGGCAAATACTGTATGAACCTGTCCTGGACCATGAAGACTCCAGGCATTAATTATTGTACTGATTGAATGCGAAATAATTGCCGTTGATGAGCCTGAGGTAATATGTACAGATCTCTGTTTTTCCGCACGATTAACCAGTGTTTCGTGACTTCTCCAAAATGTTTAATGTTTCAGTCATATAATGTTATAATTTCCTTTCGGGTAATGTGCGACAAGAAGGCTTATTTATGAATTTGCTTGTCTGATTTTCGAGATTCTGAACCAGATACCAACCAATTGATGCTTTCAATTGAGGGAGCCAATGGAATACGAGAAAGCTACAAGATAATAGAGAATAGAGAGACATAGTCAATACAACATTCATCAAAATTGTTGCTTTTGAGAGGGGATGAGTCATCTTTTAGAATATTTTAATTGGGTTAGGAAATGGGATTGTAATGTATCTGAAAAAAAAGGAAAACAAAAAAAAAAGGAAAACAATTTTCATATGTAAGTCTTTATCAGGCCTACGAACACGACGAATTGGCATATTGATTGGTGTAGCGAATTTATTCTCAGTAAATGACTCTAGTATATGACCGTACATTTTATTACCTTCGTATAGTTATGGATCATTGGTATGGCACAATACACTTACGATTACCAGTAACGCATACACTGACATGGAAGACTCTAGTCAATGGAAGAATGCATGTTATCCATTTTGCCCATTCTATTTCTATTTGATTTTCCCTTTTGGGTACATTCCATCAACTCATTCTAAAGCATTCGCATTCTACGGTAAGAGGTCAATTCGGTCTTTTATCGCTACAAACTGCCTCAGACTGGCAAGGATGTTTCTTACAATTTGTCTTTATTGGTTGTGCGGTAACTCGAGGGTACATTACGATTGTATAGTGCAGCCCATGGAGGCGTATTCACAGGCGTAGTCCCCGCAATACGTTTTAGTGGTCAGCCATTTTGTTGCCATGGACAACCGACGAACAACTACATTGAAGACTTCATGTAAGGATGTTTTTCGCAGAAATCCCTGATAACACGATGACATAATGCACCTCTTGGGTGTACATCCATTCCCCCAAGGGGGCTAAGATGCCGATTTTGCCACTCTTCTAGGAATGTAAGGAGTGAACGCCAGCCAAATCAACCTGTCTGGTTATTGTTGACTGTTGGAATCTAACTCCAATTGCACTTTCTATACAAACATGATGGCATGACGTAGGTGTGTACACCATGGCAAGAAGGCAACACACATGGAAGGCATTTCACAGCGAGACAGACGTATATATACGATATACCATGCATGATAACAAGTGAATTTTGGTTTTCTTTAA
>JZLH01S0415332.1:3077-23606 GCA_001188425.1 Eucidaris tribuloides | reverse complement strand
TGCAGACGCACCCACGACAGAGGGGCTGGAACATAAAAATTTGACCCTTCTTTCGCCTCCCGTAGGGGTGGGGTGTTAATTCACACTAGCATCGTAATTCGGTTTCTTATTACCAATAAAACGGTTTTGATGGTTTGTAAAGACTTCCAGCAAACAAAAAATGTCAACATGTTCCTCTAAAGGGGTCTCAGAAAGAAGACCACACCCCTCGAAGACGAAAGTGACCTCCTTTCTTCATAAGACAGTGGTAAGGAGGAAACGCCCCATATTCTAAACAAGACCTTTTCAGGTTATAATTTCTTATTCTTTCTGAATTGTAAACATCCTAAAATTTACGTCATGCGACTTTTCAGTACATTGGATACAATAATGTGGAGAGAAGACCATCATCTTTCATTAGTAGCCTTATTCTCCTATTTCACTGTCTTATGAAGATAGGAGGCGCTTTCCTCTTTGCGGCGTGGTGTCTTCTTTCTGAGACCACATCAAAGGCGCATATTGGCATTTTTGTTAGTAGGAAGTCTTTCCAAACCATCGAAACCGTTTGACGGCAAATATGAAATCGAATTACAATGCTAGAGTGAGTAAAGACCCCACCCCTATAGGGAGGCGAAAAAATGTTAAATTTTCATGTTCCAGCCCCTCTGTCGTGGGTGCGCCTGCATTTGATAATCTCTCCGCCCTGGAGAAGAGAGGAGAAATTATATTCATTGATTTCTTTTCAAATAATTTGTTATTTTCCAATGATAAACTTCATTAGGACATCATTACAGAAAGACCCCTTCAACTCAAAATGTATGCGTTATAGTGTATGTTGCAATACTCTTGAGTAGGGAAGGTATGATCAAATTCTCTTGTATAGTTAATAACATTATTTAAGGATGGAGTAGTGGCTTTGAACATGTTTAACAGGGTATTGCAGGCTCACAGCAAGTTGCTTTGAATAGATAGTAAACAGTCAGGGAAATGTATCCACAGTATGAAATGTTGATGTTTGGTGTTATTCCCTTTTTCAGAATGTTCTGGGTTGAAATTAAAATTAATCAATCAGTACTGCTCATTCATTTGAATAATATTAACTTGATAGAAAGTCCTACTGTATCTTACCAGGCCCATCCAAAACAAAGATGTTGTTCTTCGCTTTACACAAAATCTTCTAAGTATTGTTAAAAGTTATTATAGTACTATACAGTCGTCAACAAAACAAGTTTTTAAAATGGCATATGCCAACAGTTAAAACCATGAAAAAATAGGATTCATACATGTAAATGCCACTCAGCAGGCAATGCGGCCATGCTGTGCAAGGTGATGAATAGTTAAAAGGGAATTCCAGGTACATAGCAAGTTCCTTAAAATAGAAACGAAACAGATCAGAGAAATACATCAGTGAAAGTTTGAAAAAAGTGGACAAATATTCATAAAATTATCAATGTTTAAAAATTGTCAGTGCCAACTGGCAACACTGTGCCATTCCATGCACACAGCCCTCTGTTTGCTTTACATACAAAGAGTCACAAAATTTATATCTTCTCTACAGAAACAATTTCTTTATGTCTGTACTCAATGTACATGTTCATAATACCTTTTCAAATGTTTTTTCTACATGGAGTAAGTATGTTCAGGCACAAATGTTACAGAAAATGAAAATTTAGTGATATTTTGAGTACAAAATGATTGCAGGGAATGTTGCCAATTTTGTAATGATTGTTGTAACATTTATAAAGCGACATCTTCATTCCTGTTTGTACAATTTTTCTCAAACTTTCACTGATCTGTTCCACTGACTCCTCTGTTTCTTTTCAAAGCAACCTGCTAGAAGTCTGGAGTATCCCCTTTTATGGTTTAAAAACATTCATGCATATTCATGATCATGTATATTCATGAGTACCTTGAATATTTTGGAATTAATTAAAAAATAATGGTGATACCTATGCTTGGCCTTTGAGCACTAAAATAGTCATTGTTAATCATCACGTAATGCATGATGAATACCCATATACATCAGATAAATTGTAAATATACAATATCAGTACTTTTTCATGATTCCATATTCCAACTATGTATTTGAATTTAGCTCCATTTCAGAATATTCTTCACAACTGGCATCATAAATTTGTCAACTCTTACAATACGTCAGGTTGTTTACATAGTACAAAGATGTTGAAATAGTTTACACCAGTACTGCTGTATTAATCTCACTTTTTAGGTTCATGCAATTCACTTCCTTTTTTTCACAGCCATACAGTATCATACAAGACAATTCTATTTAGTAGCAATTCAGGACCCCCCAAAATCAAATTAATCTGTGGTCCAATTACAAATACATGTATCAAGTCATGCACTGCTCTTTTTGCCAGAAAGCAGGAGTTTAAGAAATCTGGCTTGAATTTCAACTTTAACTTTTGATGTAGAAGAGGTAAATGCCCTTTCCTTTTCTGTACATATTATGTATTGATCATAATCATTAAGTTCATTGAGTATCCCTAATGTTACAGAAACATTTAACATTCAATTCCAGGCTCATAGCAAGTTCCATTGAATAGAAGGAGAAAAATCAATGAAACATAACAGTGAAAGTTTGAGAAAATCAGGCAAATATTGATAAGGTAATTACATTTTTTAAATTCTCATGGTCATGACAAACTGACTACATTGTTCTATACAAGCAACCCTCCCTTTGTTTTGTACTAAAAAGTCACTAAATCTGTATTTTCTCTGCAGAAACATTTTCTTCATTTCTATACTCCAGATACACGTCAACTAACACAATGTATGTGACTCGCAATGTGAAGTTAAGTGTCATGAACAGTTAAGAACATGAAATTTTTGTGATGTTTTGTATTAGAAAAATGAACGTCAGAGCTTTGACAAATTTGTAATGATCTGTGGAATTTTACAAAAATTCATATCTTAATACTATCATGTGTCCTATTTTTATCAAACTTCCACTTATGTGTTTCCATGCTTTTTCTGCTTCAATTCATTTAAATGCCACATTTATGTCCTGAGGATTTGCTGAAAACTGCTCGTGATGTCAGACCATTACTGCCAATGACACTTTTCTGGCCTCATAATCCATTCCTGATGAAATATTTCGTTTGGAATGCTACAAAAGATCATTTTAACTGTAAGTGTTTGATGAGTAAATAAATACAGATACATGTGCACATGCAGCTCCCTCTTTGTTTGGAAATACAATGTACATGTATATGCAGATGTAACTCTGAAAAATGCACAAACTTGAACATATTTCGATAATGACCGATTTGTGGCTCTGTGAACCCTGACTTATTAATATTCAGGTGCATTTGCATCTGTGAAAATAATCTAAATGTTGATGATGACTTTAACATGAAGTTCTGGTACAACTCAGAGAGAGAGTCAAATGTTTTTAACATTTCAATACTCCTTTGCGACATGATAAATGTTTAACATCATTTTTAAAAATGATCGTTCACTTTCTTCCAGATACAGGAGTTCAAGTTTCAATTCACTTGTACAAGTCTATACAAGATCATATGAATTGAAACCTCATTTTCACACCAAAATATGTATATCTTATGATTATATTCATATATGCATGATATGAATATGTATATTCTTGAAAGCAGCCACAAAATTCCATTTACAAACAAAGATTGCAACAACTCTTTTTGCTTTTGGAATTGCGTTTTAATGACAAAAAATTGTCTGCTTAATATATTCATCAGATGCAAATGAGGATAATTTCCTCTCATGAATATGCATATATTAGGCTGTTGGAAGGTGATCATGATTGAATATCAATTGTGCATTCCGCATACCGTAATACTTCACATAAAATTAGACACTGATGAACATGCTAAGCCACCCCTTGAGCAAAATGATAGCACGTTTTTCTTGGCCCCAAACCAAGCAACCGACATGAATATTCATAGAAAAATCTGCATAAATGCATGCATAAAAAGGAAATCAGTATTCATCGTATGCTTCTCTCGTCTCCATTTATTTCGCAGCATGACGTGGACACGTGTTCCATGGAGTAGTAGTCTCAGAAATCCCGATCCCAGCCTGAAACGTCGTCGGCCGGGGGTGGGTCGTGGTCGGGTGGGTAGGTATCGAAGTTGGCGGTGTCTGAGTTTGAACGTACCTGATAATGAGAGACAGAGAGAAAACAATAAAATAAAACAATTAACTCGTTGCTTACAGGAACTGGATGGACCCTGTACAAGTCTTTGGAGATTTACATACTCTTGTAGCCAACAGGTTAAATGAAATTATTGTTGGCAAATTTTGCCATTTGTGAAATTCTCTTTTTGTCTTTTTCTTTTCAAAAATCTTCATGGAACTTAGTCAGCAAATTGGCAGAATCTGACTCTGAACATATCAAATGAGCATCATGGAATAAAATAATCAAGTAATCAAAAGAAATAATTGGCACATCGTGAAATTTGTATCTTTTTTCCCTCTTTCCTGAGGTAACAATCTTTATGGCACTTTTTAGAATAATTATGCATTCCTGTAAGCTCTTCATAGCACATTCAACTACATTACAGTGTTTACAGAAATACAGTGAACCTTACAGTGGCTACCAAAGGGAAACAAAGAATGTGACTTTTATAGACAGGTGGCTGCTCTAGACAGGTTCTGTCATAATTTGTCTCCAGGGAAAATAATTTTAGGGGCCACTATAGACAGGTTGGCTGCTATAGAGAGGTGGCCGCTAAGACAGGTTTGACTGTATTACATAATCATGATTCAAGGAAAAGGTATGTTTTCAATAATTTCTTAACTGATTCAAGAAATCAGCAGGATTAAAGGTTAGTGACATGATTGGGAACACTTGAAAATGCCTCAAGAACCAAATGAGTTGAAATATATACCAACTATACACCAGCTGGAGTGGATCTCCCAGCTGGAAGGATTTGGCTGTAACGAAGCATGAACATACTAGTACTTAATTTTATCGGGGCACGATGAAAATAAGACCCATAGAGCAGGATGTAGCTGAGGCTGGCCTCGAGGCCAAATTTTGCTGGCCTTGGCCATGTCCTCGGACCGAGTCACACGTATAAAGTCTATGGGAACAATATTTTTCCAGCGGCCTCGTGACTCTGAACGGTCGGCCTTGACTACATCACTGCCATAGAGAGCCACACAGCAGGTTTGCCTGCCATGAGAGATATTGACATTAGTTATTTTAGAATGAGTCAACGTTTGACTACAAATTTTCACAGGATAATCCTTGCATATTTTACTTGATTCTAGAGTATTTTCAGCCCAAGTTGAGGACTGCCCCCAATCATGTCATTTATCTTAAATGTAGGTTAGAAAATTGTTCCATTCCTTGGCTGCTGTCATAGTAAAGGTATGATCAGCTGCTCCATTATGTGTTTTGGGTATACAAAGACAAGATGGATCTGAATCAGAATGAAGATTTGGTCTCAATGGGCAATATAATATGAAATAATTCTTAATAAACATATGTAAGTGCTTGACCAAATGGACAGGAACTGGCAAAACTTTCATGAAATTAAAAAAGAGAAATTTGTAACAACAAAAACAACTAAAACCACAACACCAACAACAAATGAACATTCATGTCTTACTGTTGGTATAATGGGAGGAGTTAGCGTTCTTTTCCTGAGACCTTCCCAGTTGAACCCATCAAACCATCTGCAAAAAGACGAAAAGGAAAAAAGGAAAATTACTAAATAAAAGTCATATTAATGCTGGGGTGATTAATTGTATCTCAGTTTTTACTTTTATTATTTTACGTTTCAGTTGGTCAACAAAACATCTTGGTGAACACCACAACACATGATGACATATGAGAGAGTATTCTCTAAATGAAGAATCACATCTGAAGAAAATTACAGGCGACTCCCGTTATAATTAAGTCCTTGGGACCGACATTATTCTTTTGTTGTACCAAAATGTCATTATAACCGAACAGTTAAAGTACATAAAGATATAGAGTTGATCTTGAATTTCTATGTCATTGTAACAGGAATTTTGTTATAACTGAGTTCGTTATAACGGGAGTGCAATGTACATGTATTTTACAAATTATATGAAAGAATATGAGAATTATTCTACAAACATCATATACAGTAATATTTTACCCCTTGATTTTTTACATCTCTTAGTAGCAGACTTACAAAAGTACTTATTTTTCCTGCATCACTGTTATATACAAATAGCAGATCAATGTTTCCAATCATGATTGGATTGTTGTAATAGTTTTCCAATAACAATGGCACTATATTTTTGTGTTTCATCCCATTAAAGCCCAAGTATATAGTTTTGGTCGATCAGACAAATTTTTCGTCAATCTTTCGCGAAGTATTTTATTGTCATCTCAGACATCAGAAAACAACATCTAGTCTACAGATCTAGTGACAAATATTGTGATATTCAAATTATCGGAGAACATGTAGCATTCTGTACATAATTACCTATGGGAAATGTCCAAAAAATGGGAGAGTTTCAGAATGAGCAATTTTAGGGCATTGATAGGTTATATAGGTGTATCTATAAAATATAATTTCAAAGAATTTCATTTTTTACCATTAACCAAAACCACTACCATTACCATTTACCTTGGTTTTAACATATCTCTAAAGTAAGTATCACATCTGAAGAAAATTATTTTACATATATTATGAAAGAATATGATAATTATTTTTCAAACATACACAATATTTTATCCCTTGATTTTGTTAGATCTCTTAGTAGAAGACTGATGAAAGTACTAACTTCTCCTGTATCACTCTCATATACAAATAGCAGATCAATCATTATTGGACTGTTGTATTTTTCCAATAACATGGGAATACATTTATGTGTGTTATTCCAATAAAAAAATAAAATAATTAGATAATAATCAGCCTTCTTACTTGTGTTTTTGTATGTCTTTGAGACCACTCTTCTGGTATCCCAGCCTGTCGGTAGGGTTGTCCCGACACAGCTTCTTGATCATGTTGGCGGCGTTGCGGGTTATCTTGCGGGGGAACTCAATCATGTCCATCCCCTTCAAGATGATGTTGTACGTCTTCATCGGGTCAGAACCTGTGAACGGAGGACTAGATTAGGGAGAGATAAAAGAAATGACAAATTTTTAATTTTTTAAATTGTTTAATATTAAATGTGTTTTAAGTACATGGGTAATTTTGAAATTATCATTGTGTTTGAGTTTCATCAAGATTCTTGCAAGTTTTTCAAGGTCCCCTCTATTAAAACCATCACAACATTATTAAACACAACTCTCCATACAAATGAATGAACACCAAACTGGTGATGATAACAACGCATTTTGCAGCTTTTCAGTTTGACTTGGTCCCTTATTAAAATATTTTGCACATTCCATGAATCCATAATCATGGAAAGTGAGGTATCACTATGGAGGAAAATGGACAAGCTTTGCAACAACATCAATATCATGTATCATAATATAATACGAAGAGAGATATCAATGCTCAAAATCAAGTTGCACAACTTTTTTGAGAAGTTTATATTAGTGAGACAAACCTTCCCGTCAGCAGTTCAAACATGAGTATCCCCAGGGACCAGTAGTCTGCCGAGAGGTCATGACCTCTGTTTAGGATGATCTCCGGGGCAACGTATTCAGGCGTACCACAGAATGTCCACGTCTTCCGGCCGTGACCGATCTTCTTGGCAAAGCCAAAGTCCACCTGAACATCAAAATTGAGAGTTACAAATGTTTTGGTTTAAGTTAGGTGTAAAATTAACAAGTCTGTGGTCTCTAAAGGAGGCTCAAGAGGGTTCAAATTAAATTTGCTCCTTGGAATATGTTTCAGCCAGATAACTTATCTGGTAGTCATAATGTTCAAGATGGAGATTCTGAACCCAACTCATACATCCCACTTTGTTAGGTCAAGGTTCCAAGCATTTCATGGAAACAAAATTCCTTGATTTTTTTCCCTGATGGAAAGTTAAAAATCTCAGGATCATTATTTTTAAACAAGTCAAGAAAGTCAGATGAGTGGACAAACAAAATTCCCTAATTAAAGGAACTGTTCTCAAATTCAGTGATTCTTTTCCTGACTGGAAAAAGGAGAAGTCCTTTTCAAGGGTTTCCCTGATTTCTAGGTTGGCTGCAAACTCCGTTAGGTTCTTCAAAGCAGAAAATTGTTGTAATGTGTATCAGTGCCTATGTAGAAAATATCATTCCTAGGTTCCTGCCCCCCCCACCCCAAGCTGGCTCCAATGCAGATCAGCTAGAACGTGAGCACCTCTGTGGAAAATATTGTTCCCAGTCTCCTGCCCCCCTCCCCCCAACCTCCCCTATGCTGGCTCCAACACTGATTAGAAGACTTGTTAGCAACATGACCGAGTGATGTTCTCACCAGTTTGCCATAACCCTTGTTGTCTAGGAGGATGTTCTCAGGCTTGAGATCCCGGTAGACGATTCCCTTGGCATGGAGGTAGGAGAGGGCTTCTATCACGCACGCTGTGTAGAAGCGAGTTGTGCTGTCATCAAAGGAACCCCTACAATCGAAATGGAGCGCTACATACAATAAGTTGTTGCTGATATTTAATGCTTTGACCCTTTAAACCCTGATGAACGGACTGAGGACACAGTCTGTGTTTTGTGAAGTCCCAATTGCTGTCATATCAGTACTACAGGCCCGTAACCAGAATTTTTTTTGGGAGGTTTTAAGATCTGAGTGACCGGACCTTTTGCAAGGGAGCGAAGCGACCGAGCGGGGGAGGGAACTTTTTGCATTTTGAGCCCCCAAAACAGCATTTTGATGACTATTTTTTACAGGTATAACGGCAGTATGATTTTCTCCAAATAGCAAACTTAGGGGCGTAAATGTGGGGAGGGCGAGTGAGGGATCACACCCTATGCAGAACGTGACGTTTTTCTTATACCCCTACTAAAAAGTTGACAAATTGAAAAATTCTGAAAACATAATGCAAGAATATGTAGCAACAGTAGCGCAAAGCACTACAGAACCATTAAACATACACAATATTCAGGTTTTCGGCACACCTTTGCTGGGCTATATGTCAAGTTTTGCGCGCGTATCGCACCTAAAATTTTGACATTGTACTACAACGCCAATGAAAATATTGGGGAAAATATATTGTTTTGCCCCCTGTCCCTAAAAAAACTGATAAATTGAAAAATGATATGTTTATAACAAGCAATGTAAGGCACTACCAAACCATTAAACTTATACATTATTCAATTTTGCGGCACACCACGCGCGAAAAAATGCTAGGCTATATTTCAAGATTTGCGCGCATAGTGCGCCGACAATCTTGACATTATATTACCACGCCAAAGAAAATATTGGGACAATCATGCCCCCTCCCCCGAAAAAACTGATAAATTGAAAAAATGTATGTTTAAAAAGCAGCGCAAGCACTGCAAAACCATTAATTATATCATTCTATTCCCACGCCAATGAAAATATTAGGGCAGACATATTGTATTGCCCCCCCCCCAAAAAAAATTGACAAATTGAATAATTCTTTAAACGTAGTGCAAGAATAGCAAAAGGCACTACAAAAGCATTGAACTATTACACAATATCTAATTTTGCGACACGCCTTGGGCGAAAAATTACTAGCCTATATTGTAAGTTTGCGCGTGGAGCGTACCGAAAATTTTGATATTTTATTACCACGCCAATGAAAATATTGTCCCCCCCTTTATCCGAAAAAAAAATTGACGCACCTGCGTGTGAGCCGTGATTTTTCTCTGACTTTTATTTTAGTTTTTTATTTATTTATTTTTGTATTTTTACCGAGCGGACCTTTGGTCGCCCGGGGGGGGGGGGGGGGGGGGTTTGGTTACAGGCCTGTACTATAACAAACTTGAAATCTACATTAGTACTCACATAAAATTGTAAACCACATGCTTAACCCTATGAAGTTAGTGTTTTTTGGTTAACTTTGTGAATACTGTTTGTACCTTAATTTTCAATGAAAAATACACAATCTATCATTTTCCTGTGTTATTCTCTAACATACAATGCAGAGTGTAGTCAATCTTTTCCAATGGTGTACAGCTTGTAGAATACTAGACAAACACAATGAAAGTTATACTCTGAAACATAAACACACTCCTATACAAAAGCACCTTGCAACTGGGAGGCACTTGCAGCCTAGCCTCCCCAAAGGGTTAATTAAATTGAAATTTATAAGTTTCCTCTTTCTAAACTTTTTGCACTAACTTGATTATAAATTTGGTAGTACTAAGTTATTTTCTTTTTGAAATCTGATACAGTGGAATAAACTAAATTATGTTGTCACACCCTATATCTTTGAATACTACATCAATAATGTCAGGAGTGTCCCCAGTCTAAAGAGGATCAACTTTATTTACAGATTACCTCTGAGATTCTGTAAATCCCATACAGTTAATACATGGCACATCTGTTTCTCAAAGCTAATGGGTTAAAAGGATAAATTTTCATGTTGTGTCACATTTCTGATCACTAGGAGTAAATATGTGATTAATTTATATTTAGTGACAACAATAATACTTGCCATCTCAATTTGAAAAGTCATGACAAAATGAACAACTTCTACACAAGTGATAAAAGACACAAAGTTTTAGCACTTCATTTCAATTTGACAGTATCTGATTTTATTCAAACAAATTACAAAACTGTTTCACAATAAACAGGAAGATGTTGGAAGTACTCAAAACATGATACAAGTTTAATTAACTGGATATTCAAGCTCTGTTTTGATGACAAAAACATATGAGATTTCATTTCAGTCACTCATAACTTACTTGTCTCTTAGTATTGTCCATAATTCTCCTCCTAGACAGGCTTCTAGTAACATGTAGAGATATTTGTTGTCTTTGAATGTACAATATAACCTGTATTGGGGGGAAAATGAGGAAAAAAGAAAGCAAGAGAGAACATAAAGAGAGTAAGATAAAAGGATGAGAAGGAAAATATGAAGAGGCAAATAATAGGTATACCATAAACAAAAAATTGATGATAAGGAGAGGGTAAAAAAAATGAAAAGGAAGAAAAGTGGGAAAAGGGGGATGGAAGGACAGGAAAAGATGGATGGAAAGAACGAAGAGAAGAGAAGAAAGAAAAGAAAGGAAATGAAGGGGACAATGGAACAAGAATTGGTATGAAGGAAGACGTAAAAGGAAAGGGAAGAGAAAAAAAAGAAAAAGAGAAGGGAGACAAGAAAGAAGAGAATGGAGTGAAGAAGAAAACAGGAGAAAAAAGTAGCAACCACGAGAAGAAAAGAGAAGTAGAGATGAAGATAAGAATGGAACAGGGAAGATGAAAAGGAAGATGAGACGGAAGAGGTGACATATAGAAGGAAAAATGTGAAACAGATGGTAGATGAGGGGAAGAAGAAAAAGGGTAGTGGAGGATGCAAAACAAGAATGATAACTTTGTTGAATTTCAATCAATATTTACAAAATATACTTTGAACATAGTGTAAACTCACAATATAACTCTTTTAACCTATTGGAAGCGATTTTATTTCAACATTCTCCATAGACCCACGCCTGAGATATCTCTTCTTAGTCTCCAATGGGTTAACAGGAATCATCATTTGTCACGATGCTAGAAAACTACACCAAACACATCCCATCTCATGCCCTTTGTGCTGCAAACCCATTCACATGTTCAAACAATGTCTTCCATCATCAAATTCAAGATGTTTCAGCTTAGAGCCATCATCAAATCCAAGATGTTGTTATAGCTTAGAGCCATTTTTTGTATGTACATATGTAGGTTAATTATTTGGGATTGTTTTACCTGACGATAAAATCACATCTCGCCTCCATCATGATGTTCTTCTCTGACATGATATGCTCCTGTTGCCTCGTCTCCACGATGTGACGCTTTTTCAGTTGCTTGAGGGCGTACGTCTGGTTACGACCGTCTAACCTTACCTGGCAGTCACGAGGATAAAAAATATAATACGAAAAATGAGAAAGGCATATGTAGGCTAATGAACGCATGATATACATGTATATACGTTTCACACACAATGTTCCTGTGAAAATTGTTTGCTCTTTATTCATAATTTGTTTTCATTTATTCATATAATGTTGAATGTGATATAGACAAAATATGCTACCCTGAGCACAAATTATTTCAATGTGATGTAGATTGTGATATTTCCTATCCAACCATATTCCCCACTTTAAACTGCTTTCATTTATAGTTGACATTTATATTTATTTTTGTTGTAGTGAATAAACAATATCATGTACCTGATTACTTGGGGAAAACAGTTGAATTTTCTCCAAATTTTCAAAATGTGACTGATGAATTGATATTGCAGGTCATGAGAACAAGAAAACAAACAATCACACAAATAATTCCCCTCAAAAGAAAACAAAAACGAAAAACAAAACAAAACTAAACAGGATTTTTTTTTCTAGATAGACAGAGAAACTGGGCAGTATAATAATTTTAGTACATGACATGTCACTTACAACCCTCAATAATGTACAACTAAGGTTAACATTGGCAGATTAAAGGCATCATACAACAATGTTTCCAGTTGAAAAAAAAAAGAGCCACATGCTACCAGTGTCTCTGATAAGGCCTAAATTGAAGCCCTGAAAAACTTGCCGTTCAAAGTGATTATTAAGTGCTTTTAAAATTGAAAATGATTGAGCAACCATTCCAATTTATCACATAGACTGCTGAGTTGCAAAATTTTCAGCACCTGACAATAATTTTTATCTGTGCATATTTTAGAAGGTACAGAATAACTGTTTGAAGTTTTGTGTTCTAAGATGATTATGTGTTCATTCAAATACTGTCAGGTGTCAGAGAGCAAAGCTTGACAAGTTTTAAAATGGGGCTTCCACAGTATTATATAGTGCCTTCAATAATAATATGTAGCAATGATAATATGTGCATAACACATCAAATGAAAATGTCCCTATGTGTTGAGAAAAAAAAGCAGGGAAAAGAAAGCAAGGATAACATAAATAGTTACTGTACTAATGTAGCTTTAGAACATATTTCCACTACTACTACTACTACTACTACTACTACTACTACTACTACTACTACTACTACTATACAATTAAAAAATATACAATATTTAGAAAGTATTTGTACCACCCATCGCTATTCCCAGATAGAGTAATTATAAGTAAAACTCTACTCCCCCCCCCAATTTGTGAAAAAAAAAGGAAATACATACCAGTTCTACTCGTCCGAATCCACCAACACCTAATGTTGCCACAGGATGGATATCACCTAACCTCACATCAGCAAATTCTGAATCGACTCTAGAAAACATAATCAGTAGCCAACAAATTGGGATGATGTATGTCAACAAATTAACAGATAAAAACAACCAAGAAATTAGTTTAACACAATTCAATTTTGATTAGTAAAACGTATGTTCTGAAGCCTTTTCTCACGGTTATATGTTATCTTCACTGTCAACATGTGTCATAACTCATGGGCAAGGGTGTATGCGCGGGGCGGACGGAGGGTCATAGAACCCCCCTAAAATTTCAAAAGCTCCACATTTTTTTTCAAAAGACATTTTTTTTTTTGAGGGCTTTTCTTACAATGATATCAATGTAAATAGCATCTTGCTGTTTTTTTCATTGAGAAAAGGTCCAAAAAATTATGATCATGACCCACCCAGAAAAAAATCCTGGATACACCCTGTGCATATATCAGCATTGTAACAATGTTTGGTGAAAACTTGTATGCTTATGTGGTAGTGGTTAAGTATGTGCTGGATTTTGATCATTATTTGCTGTAAATTATTGACACAATTACAATCAGTCTACCTAAATATTAGGAAAAGACAAGTACACTTTGAAAGAAATCTACTGTCAAGTTTTGGGAAGCTGTTTTGACAAAAGGGAAGAATTCACCTTTAACACTGGGGCCTGTTGCATAAAACTTTCACCACAGAAAAAAATCTGATTATTTAACTAAAGACTTTTTTCCTATAGTAAAATCTAGGGTATAATTATACTAACTGGAGTTTTACCAGAGATACTTCTCCAGTAAAGTTTTATGCAATAGGCCCTAGTTTTTCACTGAACTTAGTTTGCAAAATATAAACATAAATCAAATGGGAAAGCATACTTTGTGGAGTTGTGTTCAACAATGAGTTTTGAAGAAATATTGTCGAAGGATATTTGGTGAAAAATTTTCCAATGATTAGTATCCTGTTATTTATAGATAGCTGTCTTCTGAACAGGAAGAAAGCTAACAAAGGACTAATTACCTTGATTTTGCATTTATCCTCCAGTCTATTCTTGATGACTGAATCTAGACCACCAGCAACTTGTAGGAATGATCTGAAACAAAACATAAAATATCATACATGGGTGAAAGACTAGACAATGATGATCCCATACATGCAATCACCAAATCCTCACACCCCAGTTCAATTCTTATTGGCATAAACAAAAAAAGGGGGGGGGGGTGTAAGGGGGCAAATGTTCCCATAATGTGTGTCCCTTTTTCTCTTTCTCTTTTTTTTTTTTTGGGGGGGGGGGTGTCATTTGCCATGGTTTTCTTTTCTAAATAAGGCAATACAATAAACAATATACAATTAAAACTGTCTATAGTGGTCACCTAAGGGAAAACAAAAAATGTGGCCATTATAGACAGGTTGGCTGCTATATAGAGGTGGCTCCTAAGACAGTTTTGACTGTATTAAAAATGCTACAAGTACACAATATCATGACAATTTCTTCCACTTAATGCTACTACCATTCCCTAACAAAATACTGCTCAATGTATGCACATTCCATTCACTTTTTAACACAAAGGAGCTTGAGCACATTAATCAAATTTGACTTTTCAAAATCAAATTATGGGGGAAGGGGAAAGGGAGGGGGATGAAGTGAGTAATACCCAACATGGAACTAGGACTTTCAACTTTGAATGCTTAAGAGTACATGCCTCAACACATGTTTCACATGTGCATTTGAAATGAGACATACTACTACCTTCCAGAAAGTTAATTTCTGTTAAGTGTAAGCATGTCGAGACAGGTTCTTCGGGGCAAAATCCTCCTTCCTTTGTAACTTGCACATTTGAGAGAGCAAGAAAATCTACGGCAGCATCCTAGAGTCCTGTCCAAAGTCGTGATTGCATCGCGTCCTCTCTCCTCGAAGTCTTTGGAAGATTTTTTATGTGACTATGTGACACATTTGCTTGGGGGGGTTACCTGTTTAATGATGTTACTTGAATGTTTATAACCACTGCAGAGTGGTGCGGAGAGATGCTGACAGATTGAAAATGCACAAGACCTTAAGCGACATCGAGTTAAGCACATTAACTCCCCCAACTACCTACATCATGCCGCCCCAGTCCAACAATGCCCACAGCATCGCACTTTTACATTTTTGTCTTTTGTTCTGTCACAGAGACAAGTTGCCTACTGCCTCAATTATCTTGATATCTAATGTAATCATGTATAAGGGGAATGCTATGCAGTACTTTGCCAAGAGTTGCAATGTAATGTAAATGACTTGCATTTTAGTTTCAAGTTAACTGAGTTTCAAATGTCAACTTCTTACCTCCAGTCATTACAACACTAAATGTACAAGCAACTTATTAATCAACTTGTTATACCTGCCATCCACGGACAAGACATGAAATGCAAAATTACTAATTCCGCAAACTATCCACATATTCTTAAAATATTTTGTTTACTGTCATCATTCCTTAACACTTCCTGGTATTTCTGCACTTTCGGGAGAGGGCAAAATTTTCCATATGCAAATTTCGGTCGACGCCAAAATTTGGATGCAGAAATGAATTTCCTGACACCTTTGCAACTTGTCTGCATTGTTATGAGGACATCATGACATCCTGCTTTTCTGTAACATGTTTGCCTCTTCCGCAATCACTCTAAAAAGCCTCCGCGGTAACAGTAACTTTGCGAAGGCAAGCAGAAGACACGCAGAGCGATTCAGGAAAGTGTGGAACCGATGCGGATCTATATAAGAGAAGCTGCGGAAATTTGTGGTCAAGACATGGAAGGGTCAACCGATTCTGTGGCATTTTGTGCCCTTACCAATTGATTCCTACGACATTCCCAGTCCCAGGTATGTCTGCAGTCAGTATGCAGAAATCAATAGTAATGTCAGGAAACAATGATTTCTCACAACTTTTTTTTGCATTTGATGCGGACAGAGTGCCGAAATGACATAATATGCTTCTGTCATCCATCCTAATCTTGTTGGCGCTTAAGTGGATGCCAGCCCTTAATGAGGACAGTGAATGAGTAGAATTGGTGATATACACAAAGATGTTCTCAATGTCACCCAGTATTATTATCATCATCATCATCATCATCATCCATTTTTCCTAATTTTTGTGAACAAATTTCCAAGCTCTAATATATTATCCTTGCGAATATACTCTTCAAAATGTCTACCTTAACCCCTTTTCAACCCACTGAACATGGATTGATATTGTTATACACATTTTCCAACACACTTCAGTCTGAAATAATCTCATTATTGCAGAAGGTTTGATTTTGCTTTAAAATGCATTTCCCATAGACCTCGCAACGAGATATCTCATGTCTAGTCTTCAATGGGTTAACAGATACTAATACTTACTCTCTGTCTAATGCTATACACACAACTCCATCGGGATCTGCTGCTATTACTGTTGCTTCCCGAATTAATTCATCTCTGTAAAAAGGGGAAAGAGAAAGAAGACAGGACACATTAAATAGTAATGACATGATTGGGAGCACTTGAAAATGTCTCAACAACTAAAGGAGTGAAACATATACCAATCTATATACTGTCTAGAGTGTATGTGCAGGCTGAAAGGATTTGCCACAAGCTGGTTTACTTGAGTAGAAACAGGGATCCTACTAGAAATGAGCATGAATATACCAGCACTCATTGAATTTTAAAGTATGACCCTTCTAGAATTTGAATCCAAACAAAGCTGTACAACAGAACTGCCAGTCACAACAAATACTGATGATGGTAATTGTTTCAAAAGGAGTAAACATTTAGCCACAAAATTTTCACAGCAGAAACCTTGAATAGCACACTTCATTCTGGAATAGTTTTATCCCCAAATGAGGACTGCTCCCAATCATATTTCCCTTTAAAACCAGCTGACATATATTCATTTGCAAATCATCAGATAATATTATTACACTTTTAAGAGAAATTACTGCTACATGCACCTTCAGGAATAAGTCTTGTGCATACTAATACTTAAAGGTTGCTGATGGCAATTTCCTGTTTTACTGATTAACTTATTGAAAATTTTGAAAATCTGAATGAAGCCCTGGTAAAGTCACACCCCAAAGCTACAGAAAGTGTAAAATATTCTAAGTAGGATGTAAAATATAAAAGTGAAGTGTCTTCAAAATTCAAAAGTTTTATGACCTTCATATTTTGCAAAAGTTTACGTATTCATAGTTTTTCACCCAAAGTATTTTTCTCTCTATTTTTATGTTTTATAAGATGTGTGACTTTATCAGGTTAACATGGTGATGGGTCATATATATGTACATCTATTTAAGTATACAAAGTAGATATCAGAAAAAACACTCACCCTTCTAATGCTGATTGACCAAAGAAATCGCCTTTATGTAGTATTTTTGTGTTCTTGACTTGACCAGACATTGTTTTTTGTGTGACTTGACACTAAAAGAAATAACAGAGAGAAAGAGAACACATTAATTGATACTGACACTATTATCAATGTTATACAGAGAAATGTATGTTTTAAATGATCAAGAATGATGAATAAAATTCAAGAAAACAAACTGTCTTTTAACCAGAAATGATTTAAAATGATTGGTTCTTTTTTTTGAACAATGTGAATATGCACAAAACAGGAATGTGGGCATCTCATAGTTTTTTTTTTCGGGGGGGGGGGGGTAAGGTGTTATCATCCACTTATAAATCATGGAACTAGGTGAGATTGAAGATGTTGAGTGACTTATATATAGAGTACACCTTCTTTAACTGTGTAAATATATGTTTACATGCATATACATTACTACAGAATCAAGAAATATTTCTACGTTTAGTATAAGAATAAACACACCACACATATTTTCAGCAATAAACAGGGATGGAGTCAAAGCCGACCATTCTGAATCACAAGGCCGCTGCAAAAGTATTTTCACATAGACTTTGTAGGGCCTACACGTGACTCGGTCCAAAGCCAAGGTCAAGGCCAGCAAAATTTGGCCTTAACTCTATCTCTGGCAATAATCAATTAAAGTGTCACTCATGTTATCCCTTTTAAACTTGCAAATTGAAATCATAATACAGAAAGACAGAGAAAGAGAAAAACAGACTCACATATAATTGAATGACATACCTTTCCTTTATTGATGAGGTACATGGTATCGCCTGTTGCACCTTGCCTTACAATGTAATCACCTTCATCGAAATACGTCTGGAAACAAAACACAAATAATGCTATGAAGTAATCACTATTTTTCTGTCGGTGATGTGTATACTGCAACTTGTGTTGATACATTACTTCCTGAGAATGGATGTTTATAATATGAATTCATCGATATACACACTATAATTTTCAGGTCATGTGAATTTCTATTTTTAAATATCTCACGGTTTGAATATGATCTCGCAGAAAACACAATTACATTGACTAACATTTGTAGCTAAAAAGTATTTCAGTATCAAGTAGTTTAGATACGGCACAAAATAGTTTTATAAAAATCAAGGAACAATGTCTTGTTTATGTTACATATCCATGGCAACCAAATTTGATTAAATATTTTCAATTTTCAACCTGTATAATATATTGTTTATCAGTTAGAGAGCCAAATACATGTGCATTCACTAACACTTGCAAGTGTTTAATATTGTCAAGTAGATTAGATGATTCTCATAACAGTTTCAAAAAGTAAAACAAAATTTATTTCCTTAACATGCTCAATGATATTTGTCACAATCAAAGGAAAGTAGCAGAGTGCATTATCTTCTATATAATCCCCTACTATGTCAGATGTTTGCTGGTGGCTAACCACTCAGGTCCTGTAATCATAATCATTATTGTTATCTTACCTCATCTACAACATCAGCTATTTTATTTAGAGTCTCCTCAGGTAGATGATGGAAGGTAGGTACTCTATGGAAAAAAGGAGGAAAAGGAAGAACAGATAAAGTCATACATCTACTGAAGATGTGAAGTTTTGATGACTCTTATTATTATTATTTCATTGTAAACTCCGGGGAGGGGAGGGGGTCGGGCAATTGTCATTGCAAGGTGTACACCATGTTCGTGTATGGACCTTCAAAGTGGACCCTAACCAAGTAATTATTCGTCGATCTCGGAATACCCTAAACAAGCATTCAAATCACAGGCGCATGGTTTACACCTTGTAATGACAGAGGGGAAAAGTACAATGGTTGCTTAAGGGTTTTCACTTTTTAAAATTACTTAATGATTGTTTTGCACTTCAATTTTTTTGCAGGCACTGGTGTAGCCAGCCGGATGAAAAACAATAAATAAGGAGGGGGGGGGGCAGCTATTATTCAAGAACAACAGTGACCCTGCTAATGTATTGTGCTAAATCCCGCTGGCTACGCCAGTGTTTTTAGGGCTTTTTTTTTACGTTAGATACACTGGTAGCATGTGGAATCATGTAGCCCAGAATTTTTAAACCCGAAAACATTGTTATACCATGCCTGTTTTTTACAGGACACATCTAGTTCCCATAGCCAACAGGTTGGTAAATTGGAGTGGTTCAGTATTTTATTCAGTTTATTCATCTAGTATACTTTAAAGGATATATGTGTCTTACCTTCCTAGCAATTCTACAAAGTCAGCATGTTGTACCAAACTCACCTTCTTAGCAATTCTACAAAGTCAGCCTGTCGTACCAAACTCGTCTTCATCATTATGGCTTGGAAGCACGGTCTGTCGATTGCCCATAGTTTGGTATTTGTTACAGCTACACATGAGAAGAACAGTAAAACAAATTTTATAATCAGACAAAAAAATTCAAAACATCCTTTCAATATATCAAAGGTCCTCTAATCTTACGTCTTGATGGGTCAAAGCCAGAAATATACACCTGTTATATTTCTCAGAATATATATATATTTTTTCTTCAAATTTCACCTCCCCCTTCCAGGATTTTCCACCAAGGTCGCATGGCATATGTCACCCTGCTGGGGGAGGGGGAATTTTAACTTGCTCTTAAGAAGAGTGAGTACATAGCAGTATGGTTTATTGAACCTTCAGTCTACTGCACATTTGGTTTATTAGGCTGTTTTTCATTTCATATATCATGTCATTATTCATGTATTTATGATTTAATTTATGATTTATATATGCACATAGGTCTATCTAAATAAACCAAACCTAACCAAACACATGACAAACATACACACACAAAAAACCACGGACAGACAGACAGACAGATACACATACGAGTACAGCGTGTAATTTGAGGATGTGTGTGCACACATGTTTGTGTGAATGTATGTGTGAAATCTTGTATGCCAATGTGTTTTGAGGAGTTGTGACTTTACACACACCCACAAAATTAGAACACACACAGAAATACACATAC
>JZLH01S0415264.1:0-10228 GCA_001188425.1 Eucidaris tribuloides | reverse complement strand
CAGTCACAAACGTGCAAGACTCTCTTATGAGACCATGGGCGTAAATTCGGTCCGAGGAGTGGGGGGGGGGGTGATCAATGAAATTTCAAAATTTTGGAGACACCCACAAATCAAAGGCTATTTCTTGAAAAGGGGAACCTACATGTACAACATGCAAAATATATGACTACCTCTAAACATTGACATATATCTTTTATTGTGATTACATTTCAGACATTTCATCTAATGTGTTTCTCGATATTTTGCTGTGATATAAAAGTAAATATAAAATACTTAAAAAAATAAACTTTGCAATTGGGTTTGATGACCTATACCAATGTGCAAGCGAGCGAAGCGAGCAAGAATATTTTTACGACCTGTGAGACTGAATGGTGTCCAATAACATCTATAAAAGGGGGGAAAGTTTCTGAAATGTCTCAGATTCAGAGACTGAAAATACCTTCAAATATAATATACACTGTATCAAATATTAATGCGAACGAGCCTTAAAAATTAAAGTAAGTTGCTCTGAGTCGATTCAAATTCGCGACACAAAGGGGAGGGGGGCATTTTAAGAACTGGTATCACTTTTAAAAAAGCTGGTAGCGGCAGTTAGATTTGAACGGCGCCTCTAACATGTGAAAAAAGGTCATTGTCACAGGTGAGGCTTATCAGAGGTGGAAAAATTGACAATTGTTTTCATCTGAAACGAAAGCGATCATGGAAATAAAAAGGGGGCACTCATTCTGAGGGATGATTTTGATGCAAATGATTCAAATACGCAATTGAGGAAAAGTTTGTAGTATTAGACTGTCATCTTGAGTCTCAGGTGGGCTCTTTATGTCCTCACTTGAAAATATCTGAGTATGTTTTCTACATTTTGTTGATAATACGATGTTTCCTTAGGCCTACCCCAAAACAAGTTTCTTCTGCCCATAACGCGGCAATGTCTTTAAAAATATTTAATAAGAGACTTTGCGGTGAACAGTAGATGTACTAGAAGAGCCTTAGTAAAGTAACTACCCGCTTTTTTCAAACGACCACAACTTTTTAAACAAACGGTTTTGAGCGAAATAAATTGGCAAGGATGTCCCTGCACTGATTGATTAACGTCTGTATGAAATGTGATTGATCCGTGGAGTCATGGATGAGTGAGCACATTAAAGGCAAAATATCACTTTTCAAAAACTCATCATCTGGGGGATTAGCATGCGTGATTTTTACAAATTCTGTTTTTGGTGAATGACTAAACGATATTTATGTCAATCATCTATCTTTCTGGAATCATCTATCTTTCTGGCACTTTTCACATATTTTACGCTTCACTGAGCGCAATTTAAAAATTCTATCCTTCCTCAATTTGAAATTGTAAAATCCAGTAAGTATACTGAAAAAATTGAAATCCGATATTTTTCAACAAAATGTATTTTACATGTCTGCATGTTGCACGAATAAGAGGCTGTAACCATGTCACACACACACACACACACACACACACACACACACACACACACACACACACACACACACACACACACACACACACACACACACACACACACACACACACACACACACACACACACACACACACACACACACACACACACACACACACACACACACACACACACACACACACACACACACACACACACACACACACACACACACACACACACACACACACACACACACACACACACACACACACACACACACACACACACACACACAACAAAAGAATGTAACTCTGGTACGGTTGTGTATAATATTTAAAAATATCCATTCCACGCAAAAACTACTTGTAGAATTACACAAATCAAGAAAGAAGGATGTCTTGCTGCAAATTAATGAAACATAACAAAGGATAAAATAAAAAAAAAGACTTGTAAGTATCGGAAGAAGTTTGGTAAAATATTGGAAATGTCGGAGTATGAAGGAGGTTTGGTAAAGTCATAAAAATGGAAGAAAGTTCACCTCCGAAATTTGGTACTTATGATGAATTTATGTTTCTAAGTTAAGAGAAGTTATTTAAACATTTGAATAATAATAACAAAAACATTTAATGTTTCTTCTGAAAGGTACAGAGGTTAAACGAAGGGATTTCGATCGTAAAATACCAGTAGACCTCTGCTTATCAACTCGTTTCCAGTAAAGTGGTCAACGAACCAGTGGAAAGCGATATAAGTGGCATTGAACTGGAGTCTGTTGTTACACTTCATGGGGTAGATCCAGGATTTCTCAAAGAGGGAGCCACCGACACCAAAATATAATCATAGATCAGCTAGCAGTACATATTTTGAGTGCAAATGTCGGCTTAAATGGCAGTGACATGATTATCGGGAGAAAAAAATACCATGAGAACCAAACTGGTAGAAAGATATACGAAAGATACACCAGTTTGAGTGGATTTTCTTGCTGGAAGCATTTTGTCTTAAGTTGTTTACTCGGGAGAATCAAGCGTGAACATACCGGCAGTTCATTTCTCCCGAGGCCCCAGAGAATTAAGTCCCCTAGAAAGTTACACACACATTTGTCTGTCACAAGGCATACTGATGGAAGTTATTTTAGAATGTGTCAATTTTTTTACTACAAAATATTTACAGTAGAAACCTTGCATAGTTAACTTGAGCGTATAGTTTTAATCCAAGTTGAGGACTACCCCCAATTATATAATTTACCTTGGGGGTGGGGAGGGGGGGGTCCATTTGCCCACCCACCCACCCCTGAATCTTCCACTGCACTCAAGCACTTGAAAGACCTTACTAAGTGATGTGCTTACATTCTTGGATATACTCACTTACTTTTACCGTGGTTTCATTGTTTGTTAGGAACACTAAATAAATATTGCCTCGTATGTCTGTCGGTTTGGCTTCATTGCGTATGTTTACTTTTACCATCAAGACTACAATGCATTCTAGTTTCTGCACACAAGTTAGACATGTGATTCTCGGGCTATTTAGAGTTAAAAGACAGAAATAAAAGGTTAAAAGACAGAAATAAAAGGTACTCCAGACGAGGTCAGTGTATTAATAGTGCACGTTTGTTCTTTGAAACTGTGATAAGGTGTACATTCCGTATCTTCACTTTTCGAGGAGTGATTATTTAACAGTATAAGTTCACTTTTTACACGGAATGATTTGTATCAACTCTGTAATTCTAAAGTAGTTATGATAAACTCTGTTTTGTGTACCTGCATGTGAGATACAAGTTAAACCCAAAGTATAGTTTTAGTTAATGGTGAAAAATAAAACATTGAAGAGTGTATAGAATAAGAAGTACTGAAGTCACATAATAATACTTTTGAGAAACAAAGGCTCAAAGTTTTCAAATTTGTCTACAGATCACAATTGTTTGAGTTATACATCCAAACTTGGCTAAGTTAATTGACACAATAAAAGATGAGTATAGGACAAAAAAAAATATTGTCACACTTGTTGATTTTCAATAATCAATAATCAATATTGTGGACTTCAGTACTTCTTCTTCAAAAATCATTGACTTCAGTACTTTTTTTTCCAAAAATCATAGACTTCAGTACTTCTTCTATGGAAAATGACATGACAAGAGACAAAAATGAGTACAAATGTTGAATAAAACTGTTTATTGCCCAAATAACCATCATGTCACTACCTTCCCGCCCACCTGCCACCCACGTTTGTGACCCAACTAACCACCCTTCTACCCTCTGCATATCCACAACCACTGTTCATACCCCACCTGGCCTAAATCAACATGCGTGATTGTAGATTTTTACTGACATTTCAAATCATTGTTACCATGACCATGCCATCATCACCACTACCTTCCACCACCCACATGCCAAAAACCAACCCAGCGCACCCTCCCACCCAGCCCACCCTCCCACCCAGCGCACCCTCCCACCCAGCGCACCCTCCCACCCAGCGCACCCTCCCACCCGGCACATCCTCCCACCCGGCACATCCTCCCACCCACCACACTATATTTACACATATTCATTTGTGTGCAGCTGTTGGCTGCTTCTGGACTTCAGTACTTCTTCTACAACAATGGTGGACTTCAGTACTTCTTTCGTGAAAAATCCCCATTGTTATGAAAATTAAGGTGTCATGTTTGGGGTAGTTGGAATTAATTTTTTTTGGAAACTGATACTTGGATTTCTTTTCACATGGTATGGAAATAAATTTAATGCAACAAACTCATTTTTGTCAAAATGTGACTTAAGTACTTCTTATTCTACACTCTTCAATCATTTAAGATAGACCTATGTGATCATTATCTATCAACGCCCTGAAACTGCTCGCTCTGAAACTCTCCCATTTTTGAGAAATGACACAAATGTAAAATTTCGGAGGCGGGGGGACCCCAACATTCTCCATGAGTAATGTACTTTCCGCTACTGATAATTTGTCACCATAAACAATTTTCAGTAGATTTGATGTTGTTTTCTGATGTCTAGGGCGACAATAGAATGCTTTGTGAACGATTGACAAAAAATTGTCTGATCCACCAAAGCCAAACATGGGCGTAGTGAATAAATTTTGTGGAAACAATGTCTATTGCAAATCAATTTCTTGAGTGATGAAGTTAATAGGACTACAAAAATACCAGATGCAGTAATCATGGTTATGACTGTCATTTTGTTTGACAGGGGAAAAGTTATATCGGTAATTAATTTGTACATGTAGATAATGCCTCAAATATGAAGCAGGTTGGATATATTGCCCCCATTGACAAAAATGATGTAGACCACATGTGCTGTCCTGCTCCAGTGACGTTATATATATATATATATTAGTTTTTTTTTGGGGGGGGGGGAGGGGAGAGGCTGCGTAAGTGGGATGGCATGGGTCAGCTGCAGAAAATCACTGGGCTTTTCGCAGTGTAATTTGGGAAATTACAAGGTTTAATTTGTTCGCCTTCCTAAAAGTTTTCACCATCAGATTTCATGATGGCGCCACGGTGGGGGAGGGGGAGGGAGTGCTGATCTCAGTCAAGTGGGGGACATTTGTCTCGGAAACACACTATACCTGCAAGCGCTAACGAATTGGAATTCCTATGATAGGAACTGCATGCGTGCAGTCACTCCCTATACATTACAATTAAAGTTATACTGACATCTGATCACTGCATTCAGAATGAATTGTAGCAAAAATCATTTCAAGATTGACTCCGAATGTTAATAATTTGCTTTGTTTTCAAGAATATTTTTGTCGAGTGAGAGTGGCGGTCCAGCTTCAAAATAAATATGCACGATATTAAAGTTTTACAAGCAACTGGCGGCTTGGTGGAGTCTACTTCGGCCCTCTACAAAGTGGTCCAACTTTCTTTGCCTGATTTTGTGACGTCATTGGAAAGTCGACTGAGAGGCCTGGACCAGTCGGTTCAACATGGAATCAAGAAGGTCACAAATGGGTACAGGCTCTCACAAGGTAAGAACGTTGTTTTACGGAGAAACATGGACCCCCAAGATAAGCCTTATCCTCTCTAAAAGGCAAATAATCATTTTTGGCTGAAAGCATGAAAATAATAAGGTGGCGTCACACTGTCCCGAATTTGACACAAGATGGCCACACGAGTATGTAATTTTCAATTTCGCGCGAAGCTGGCCCGAAGAGATCAACAAAGAGAATCAACATCCGAAGCTATACGATTCATAAAGAAGGCTATACGATGGCTAGATGCTCTTCCGAATGGCCCGACAGACGATCAGAGCCGATATGAAAATTTCCTTGATCGTGTGTCCCACTTCGGGACAATGTGACGCCTGCATAAATGTTTTGATTTGGATAGCAGATACCTCCTTTGATGGTTTGGAAAGACTTCCATTCAATTAAGAATGCCAATTTGCTCCTCTGACGCCGTCTCAGAAGGAAGACAACACCCCGCGAAGACGAAAGCGCCTCATATCTGCATAAGACATTGGAAAGTAGGATACGCCCCATATTTCAGAAAGGACCTCTTCAAGTTATGATTTCGTATTCTTTCTCAATTCTAAAGGTGGTTTATTATTGCAAACATATTAAAATTTACTGTCATGCGACTTTTCACTACATTAGATATAATGACGTGAAGAGAATGCCATCATATTTAACGAGTAGCCTTATCCTCCTTAGAACTGTCTTATGAAGATAGGAGGCGCTTTCTTCTTCGATGGGTGTTGTCTTCTTTCTGAGACCGCGTCAGAGGAACATTATTGGCATTTTTTGGAAGTCTTTCCAAACCATCAAAACCGTGCACGGAAAATATGAAACTCAATTACGATTCTAGTGTAAATTAACACCCCACCCCTATGGAATAAAAAAGAGAAGATATTTCCAGCCCCTCTGCATTGGGTGTGGCTGCATTTGATAATCTCTCGGCCTTGGAGAAAGAATATTCATTGATTTCTTTTCAAATAATTTGTTATTTTCCGATGATAAACTTCATTAGGATATCATTAAGGAAAGACCCCTTCAACTCAAAATGCATGCGTCATAGTGCATGTTGCAATACTTATGAACTTTTGAGTAGGGAGGGTACATTTAGAGTACGATCTTCCACCCATCCAGATATTCTCTCACTTCCTCCTAAGGCACCATGCTAGTCCATCTATCTCCAAAGATGCTTTCTAATTTTAGTGAAAGAGCATTGTCAGCCCCTGCTCCCCATATCTGCAACCAACTATATAGTACACCAATATTATTATTGTTATTATTGATTTGCCATCATTACAGATGACGGGGACTAGAAAACGAGCTTGATCACTATTACCCATGAGCATCCAGCCCCGTGAATCGATATCTCAGAAATCACTAATCCTCCATTCTCTTCATGCAGCAACTCAATTCATATTTTCAGTATTCAGTTAAGACAACGCATTCGAACATGTTCATTATGGAAAATGATGATTATGGTAATGTTTATGATGATGATGGTGATGATGATGATGATGAAGAAGAAGCAGAAGAAGAAGAAGAAGAAGAAGAAGAAGAAGAAGAAGAAGAAGAAGAAGAAGATGATGATAACAATGATGATGGTGATAATAATAACATTGTTGATGAGGATGATGATGATGATGATGATACTACTACTACTACTACTACTACTACTACTACTAACAATAATAATAATAACAAATTATTATTATTTATTCAATGAGAGCACAAACAAATTTCACCAGCCGTGTCAGCTAACATTCTCCTATGTGAATAATATATAAATATTTTTTATCCATTTTCATCCAGATTCTCACCAAATCTTGGAGCACGTGTCCTCCGTTCTGTCCGACATCAGTCGACATATCTTCACCATGGCAACCGGGGACGCGAGTTTAGAGAGCTACCTGCTGCCTGACAACCTGGTGTCTTTGAGAGTCAAATTCAGACTGGAGGAACTCGATCGTCTTCAGAAGGTATCATGGGCGGCGACCGGGGAAAAGGGGTGGGGGGCGGGTTCCTCCTTGATTTTTATGGGGTAGTGGTTCCAGCTCGAGTTTGAAAGCTTCATATCATTCATTTTTTGAAGCATTTTTGATATATCTGCAAATCAATTTGACGCCAGTGATGTGAATCACCCCCCCAAAAAAATAAAGGGAGGGGGGGGGGACTGACGGACAAACGGACGAACGCGTGGGTGGACAACCGGACGGACAATCAAGGAATTCATTCCTCAAACATGATGGCTCCGGAACCTTTCTTGTTGAGGCATTTAGTACTTTGCGATCAATTTTTGTCTCGCCCACCGGAGGTGAAGGCGAGACTAAGGGATCCAAATGGCGTATGTCCGTCAGTCCGTCCGTCCGTCCGCCGTCACAATTAAATGTTAAAGTTAACCAGCAAAACTTTCTTATGACACATAACCTGGCAACCATTGGTCCAATGGCGACCAAACTTGGGTGACAGATGCACTAGGGGTACCATCATGTTGTGGTGCTGTCGGAGGTCACATGGTGAGGTCAAAGGTCATTTGAGGTCAATGTTAAAGTTTACCGGCAAGACTCTCTTATGACACATAACTTCGCAACCGTTGGTCCAATGGCGACCAAACTTGGGTGACAGATGCACTAGGGGTACCATCATGTTGTGGTGCTGTCAGAGGTCACATGGTGAGGTCAAAGGTCATTTGAGGTCAACGTTAATGTTTACATGCAAGACTCTCTTATGACACATAACTTGGCAACCATTGGTCCAATGGCGACTAAACTTGGGTGATAGATGGACTAGGGGTACCATCATGTTGTGGTGCTGTCGGAGGTCACAGGGTGAGGTCAAAGGTCATTTGAGGTCAACGTTAAAGTTTACCTGCAGGACTCTCTTATGACACATAACTTGGCAATCATTGGTCCAATGGCGACCAAACTTGGGTGATAGATGCACTAGGGGTGCCATCATGTTGTGGTGCTGTCGGAGGTCACATGTGAGGTCAAAGGTCATTTGAGGTCAACGTAAAAGTTTACCTGCAAGAATCTCTTATGACACATAACTTCGCAACCGTTGGTCCAATGACGACCAAACTTGGGTGATAGATGCACTAGGGGTATATTTTAGGTCAAACTTGGGTTAGGATTTACTTAGGGAAAGTTACCTTTGTGATATTTAGTCGTGGGTGGGCGAGACACAATCTTGCTATTGCCTTGTTATTCTCTTGTCTCCTTACAGGGACTTGCAGCTGAACTGTCACCGGAACAGCGATCTTGTACGTCACACTTGCAAATGGAAGATGGTATGTTCCATACTGAGTCGTTTTGTATATTTCCGGAAAAATTCCCTCATAAAAATAAACCATGGTAATGTCATGGTTTACCATGGGCCAATTTACCACGTTACCATGGTTGTACCATAGTATTACCGTGGTATTGCCATTGTACTACCATACTGAAACCATGGTTAAACCATGTTTTTTATCATTGAATTACCATGGTAAAACCAAGGTTTATTTTTGCTCAGTATCACCATTAACCTAAACGCAAGTCCAAGTATAGTTTTGGTCAATCAGACAACTTTATCGTCAATCTTTCACATAATGTTCTATTGTTACCCCAGATATAAAAAAAAAATCAAGCATAGTAAAAATTGTCAGTAGAGACAGATAGGGATTTTAAAATAAACGGAGTGCTTGAAGCATGTGTATGAGTATGAGTATGTGTATTTCCTAGAGCAAAACGGTGGGTTTTTTTCAAAACATGGAAGCGCTTCGGAGCCCGTGTTTCCAGGGGATAGTTATATAAATATAGGTCTATCTAAAAACAATAGCGAATTAATTAATTTTTTCACCATTTACCAGACCTTTACTTGCTACTTGCTATGCTGATCCAGTGTTTAAATACAAAGTACGCATATGCAGGAGAAGGTGTATTATATTGTACCGAACCTTGTGCAATGACACACTACCAAAAGTGAATAGCTCAACGTGAAACCTCTGTGATTAATGCGTATAGGCATGGCATAAATATTCAGGACTGTTCAGGAGAAGGTGTAATATATATTATTATCTCTCTGATACGTCACTTTAAGAGCTACCCAGCTTTCAGAGATATTTTAATATAACATCCTATTATTTTTATCCTAAGGATATATGTTGTAGAGAAGAACATCAGCAAATGATTGAAAATATTACTCTTCTTATTTTATGCCACTGTAATGTATTCTTTTCATGTCCTCTCAATGCATTGAACCAGACGTATTTCATTTTTCTCAATCTCATGTATTTTTCTTAAGACTGATGACTTAAATAAAAATTCAGCATTATTCTCAAGAAATCTGTATCTGTAAGTGATGATTCCTTTTTGTGTATACAGTTCAATTTCGTATACAATCTGTAACTTTTGCCCATCTTCCTCTTTTGGTTTGGCTGCAGCAAAGAATTTCTGGGAGCTGCTGTTTGAAGAAAGAGAGGAGGTAAGGAATGGTCCAGTATTTTATTCTGTAAAAAAAATATTTTCTATCTAAATTAATAGTAACGTGTAAAAAGAGTTTATTCATTTTGTCTTCTTGATATTATACTACAGGTTTGGCCTGTTCAGTAATGCAAAACTGCTTTCCGAAGCTGGCTGCTCTTTAATAAATCAATCTAAATGAAAATGCGAAATATATGACAATCAGGTAGCGTAGCATTGTAAAATATATAAAAAAATGAAGAGTGAAATAACTGTATTGGAAAATGTACATATTTGAATAGCAACGTTTTATACATTACTAAATTATAATTTAAGTGTGTAATTTTCTTCATGAGCTTCAATGACATTACTTGCATGATTTTTTTTAGCTTAGATTTTTGTTAGTTG